>OZ022578.1:14391927-14476927 GCA_963669155.1 Arbacia lixula
GTTGAATTAAACAAAATTAAACTGGGTAAAATGCGCTGTGTAACAACATTATACTCATATGTAGGTACAATGGAGTACCTTGCTGGATCCTTGTGTCTCTTTACCCTTTTTGAGACCAACTCCTCTCTTGCCAATGCAGCCAACAAGAACATTATATCCCACCATTATTCTGACTTTTCTCTGGAAATGAGACTTCATGGGTAAATCAAATAGATCACTCTTTTATGCTTTGTGCTGCTGGCTAGCATGGTTGCTAGGCAACATCTGCGGCATGATAAAGCCGTGTGGAAATGCTCACCGCAAAGCGAATTTTGCAGCACGCAACAACGCCGCTTCATGTACCTTTGTGACCTTTTGACATTTTGCTTAATTGTTGCTTTTGGGGATGACTTTTTCAAACTGATCCGCATATGAAAGTATGCATGTTTTGCCCCCCCCCCCCCACCCCCCGCTCCATCTTTTGCTAATCTTAGAAATTCAGTGTTATGAGGGTAAGTCCTTCTTATTGGTGCGTTGAATAAGAGCGTGTTACCCAGAGAAACATATTGATGGAAGTTTGAACATCTTGGTTAGTGATCCGTAGATAAGAAAACACTCAAGTTGCATTATAATAGATTCTTTAATTAGCAGCTCTTATCATCGAATGTAGTCATAGCTGTTCATTAATTTCTGGTCAATCAATTTTTTCTAGTGCAAACCACATAATATCTATTCTTTCATTATAGATCATTTCCTGAAAAAAACTTCACATTTAATGATTTTGTCAGTACATAGTCCCAAATTATTATTATGTGTAGTTCAAAATCTCACAAACAGCAGAATTATAGGCTAATTATATGTTTCGTTGATAAACCCATCCAAACAAACAACATATTAACAAATATAATACACTAATCTCAGTAGCCCCAAATTATCTAATTGGCTATTATGGGCACTGTCAATCAAGGCCATTTCTCTGATCACCATGACTACATGTAATAGGACTTCTCACAAACTCGAGAACCAGTTGTCATAACAACATTACTCAGTGATGTCACACATCGCTATCCAATCTCTCAATAATGTTTTTCAAATAAATCTTGACATATTTGGAAGGCTATTTGTTGTATCCAACTGGTAACACATACTTGCTCATTATGGTGTGATAAACAGAGTTCTGCCCAGAAAAGGAAAGGTAAACCTGTCATAACATGGTTGAGTGTGCTGAGGATACACCCGTGTACTATTGCATGGACTCCAATTTAATGAGCTTCCGTCACCTTGTCCTCTTATTCTTTTTTAGAGAGACTTGATGATAATGATTTCAAACAAATCACCACAATTCAAAGCACTTTGGAACATTGTTGGATGATGAAGTTGCATTTTGAATCTTACGTCTTGGATAAGAAGAAAATTAGACGTGTCAAACATCAAACAGTAGGTGCGTCTTCATTAGCCCAATCAGACGAAATAGCAAGCTAGTTTGCTGATCTGGAGAACTAGCCTGAAGTTGCAATTGCGTCTTCATTGGCTCGAAACTTGGGATGCATAGATTATCCTGATCTTCGCACACCAGCAGTGTACGACAGGAATAGGCCACAACTGCATGGCTTTGGTTGTGAGCTCGCATTCATGTACATATATAAAAACCTAATATAAACCATGCCTCGTGCGCGTTGATGCATGCCGGGATCGAGAAATTTTCAGGCTAATGAAGATGCTCCAAGCCAGCTCGAGCTAGCTTTATCTAGCCCAAGTTTTCTTGGGAAATTTTCGTGACCAAATAGCTAGCTATTTTGCCTGATCTGGCTAATGAAGATGCAAATAGCTAGCTATTTTGTGATCTGGCTAGGCTATCCCGATCAGAACTAGCTAGCTATTTCGCCACATCAGGCTAATGAAGATGCACCTAGTATGGAGCACTCACTCGGAAAGCACAAAATGGAGAAATCTGGAGGACATAGGCTGTCAACCTTCACTAAGAAGAGGACACCTGATGAATGTGTCAAACTCATTTGCAGGTGATGATGATATTCACTATTTAGCTCTGTGACCTGTGTAACATAGTACCCCATTCTGCTATAATTGAATAAGTCACAATTTGTGGGCTTTTAGTTGCTTTTTAAGACTCTGCAACTTGATTAGGAAGAGGAACTCACAGCATATGATGAAGTTCTAAAAACACTTTTTTCCATTGTCAAAATGTTTTCCTAATCCTACTTCTTGTTCACATGGGATTTTACCAAAGCTGGTTAGCCCCACTGATAGTACAGGATTACTTGACCTCAGAAAAAAAAAGCAGGGTTAGCACTTAGCACCACAGTTATGGTGCCAAGCTTTGACATATGGTGCTAAGAGCTCATTAAAGTCTCACAAAAGCCACAAAGATGGTCTAGGGTTATGGAAAGTACAGTTTTAAGGATAGTCTGGGGCTCAGAAAACTAAATATAAAAATGTATATTTAGGCAGGACTAGCTAGCCATGATGCCATATTTAATCGTGTAGGACATGCTGCTCCCAAAAATGTCACCAGTTACCTCCGCCATGCCAATTTCATGCCTTCCTTTCAAATTGTCTACATAATGCATGCGCTGTTCTTGTACTAGTATAAGCTTGTAAGAGCGGTATAAAAGTCCTGCGATGCAACATGCGGCAGATCCAATACAATCACAGCAATGTTGCAAAGCAATTTCTGACAGCCGTGATTCAATCTGCTTCAGGCAGGCTTAGCAATACAACTTTGATGTAAATGGGGTAGAAGTTACTGTAACGGTATCACAGGGGCAATACACTTGTTGGAATTGTTTTGATTGTTGTGTGTGTAGTCATGCATTTGCGGGCATGCAGTCACCATGTATACTGGACATATACAGAGATTTTATGGGCTTGCAATGTACTGAGAGTGAGACTGCTGTGCCAATGATATATGCTACAGTGCAGAACTTGATCACATATGACTGAATGCAGAAGTCCATGATATGAATAAGATATTGTACAAAAAGCATGCTACATACTATAAATAGATAGTTAATGATGTAGATATATACTGTATGTACCTGTTAGTGTGTGTGTGTGTGTGTGTGTGTGTGTGTGTGTGTGTGTGTGTGTGTGTGTGTGTGTGTGTGTGTGAGTGTTAGTTTGTGTATGTCTACACGTTCGCTTCTTTGCTAGTTTAGAGACTGGTGACAGGTGTACGGTTAGTGTAAGTGAATAGTCCATTGAAGAATAATAACAGTACACAAAGTGAAGACATTACATTAATAATTGTGTTAAAGTACACTTAAATGGGGTTTTATAAAAAACTGCTATTGAATAGTTCATAGAAGAATAAACATAGTACACAAAGATTAATCATTAGATCACTTATGCGTTAATGTACATAAAGTACACAAAATGGGTTTAAGAAAATGCTAATGAATAAATGATATGGAGGAGTTGAAGCGGCAAAAAGAGCTAAATGCTATTTCATTTTAAACATGCTATAGTCTTTACAACTGATGCAACATTATATTTTAAAGTATGTTTTAGAATTTTATAGCCACTATCCACCTACCATCTAGGCTATAACCACCATTAATATGTGTGCACTGGTACTGCATTAATTAGGTAATTAAGCATGTTCCAATTGGCTGTTAAGGTGTATGAGTGCATGCGTGGTATAATTTTTTTCGGAGAGTGTTAATTTCCCTTTTTATAAAAAAAACAACAACAGCAACCACAGTATTATTGATATCATGTAGCGCTCAGTCAAAATGCACCTGTATCTGATCATCGATATCCTGAATCCTGTAGCAATGGATGGGTTTTGAAGGGACATTAGACACGGCAAGGCAAGAGTTAATGAGCCGCGGGCATACAGTTAGAAAGCGCAACCAGCCCCCGACACATCTGCATCATTTTGGGCGCAATTTAGCTGGGAATGAGGTACGCTGTTTATGAATTGTTTATTGTCCGTGGCGCTCATCTGTCAGCGAGGCATTTTACCCATGCAAAGGATCGCTTCTTCCATTCAGAGCTTAGAATGAGGCAGGCTTGTTAGTTTGAATGTGTATTGTGACAGGATGGATAGATTGGTAGAGAAATGGTGGGATGGGGGGGGGGGGGTTGGAATTGAGATGGTGGAGGGAGGAATGGTGGGGGGGGGGATAACCTATATTTTGGTCGCAGTATTTTTGTTACAGACTTTAAAAAAGAGTAAGTTGAGAGCTCTGTGTTGTGACAGAATGAATAGATTGGTAGAGGGAAGGGGTGTGGGATATACTTCATTTGTTCCTGATATTTTTGTTTCATATTTGAAAAGAATGTAGAGTTCAGTGTTAAATTTAATGTGTATTGTGATTGGATAGATAGACTGGTAGAGAGGGTGAGGGGGCGGGGGGACCTGTCCTTTATATATTTCCTATATTTTGTTTCATATTTGAAAAGAGTGTGGTCAATTTTAAAATTGAACTGAGGAGGTGGGGGGGGGGGAGGAGGGGCTCAATAGATAATAACAAGAAGATGTGAATTTCTTACTATGCATTATGTGATGACTGGCACAAAAATGTGCACAATATTTTTCATCCCATATTAGGAATTTACATTTATATTTAGTCATCTTTGGTATTGATATCATGTTGATGTAGTATGACACCATGTACACAATTTCTTTGGCAAAATGATAACCACAAACATACTTTTCAGCAACAACATTTGTGTGCATATCCTTCTGAATGCTCTGCATAAATCAGTCCTTTTTGTGACACTAAGTCTTATTCACCATACACAAAACCCACCCACGCGAGAGCCCTAAATGGGTGCGATAATGTGCAACCGTTTAACTTTTTTGAGATTTTAGGGTATAATACACACGCGTGAGTTGATATGGAATGTTGAAATAAAAATGCATGTCCAAGGTTTTCATAGCGGATTGGGGATCGTATTCAGTCAAGTGCTTGAGCAGCTCGTTGCATTTTAATCCAGTGTGGCAGGTGAAGCTGTTACTGGTTCAGAATTTTGGCAGATAATAACCATTCTGAGTGATACAGCTATGGTGAAGACAAGCAGACACAAACGACCAGTGATGGAAGATTGGGATTGCTGCAAGGTTATGTTTTGATCATAACAAAGAATTCTTTCCATCTCTATAGAGCAAATTTTCTGGTCAATGATTTCAATAATGGCAAATAGATTTGGGTAGTGTGATGAGCAGAACCATAAACCTGGGGTGAATTCACTGTTGTTGCTTGAGTTTGTTCCTTTTTCCTCTCAACACTCCCATCCATACGAGGGTATTTATCAATTTAATGTTTGCACATTGTCATTTATTAAATTCCTTGTATTAATTGATTAGTCAGCTTTCAGTTTCAAGTTCTGCTCGTAAACATGTAGGTTAAGTTCAGAGAGAGAAAGATAGGAGGTGCGTGGGATAGAGGAAGAGGAAAAGATAGGCAGACAGAGAGAGAGAGAGAGATTGAGAGAGAGAAATTGAGAGAGAGAGAGAGAGAGAGAGAGAGAGAGAGAGAGAGATTGAGAGAGAAAGAGAGATTGAGAGAGAGAGAGATTGAGAGAGAGAGAGATTGAGAGAGAGAAATTGTGAGAGAAAGAGAGAGAGAGATTGAGAGAGAAAGAGAGATTGAGAGAGAGAGAGATTGAGAGAGAAAGAGGGCGAGAGAGAGATAAGCCCTGTTCATATACCATAATTATGATAACACGGCTGTTATAACCGATGCATGTCAGTAAGCAAGTTTCCACCTAGCCTCTGAAATCACCGTTCATATACAGCCGTAATATTGCATTGTTCTAGAAAGCAAGGCTCTCTCCACACCCCTAGCTAGAGCAAGCTTTTGATGGTGTAATGTTCCACAAAATAAGTGGGAAAAAAGAGGGAAGCAAATACCACATTATTTGAGTGATTCCCGTTCATTTACTATTGGTAATGCATCGGCAAAATTATTGGAAATGTTGCGCTTATATTGCGGATAACTAGCGTATATGAACGGGTTATAGATATATATATATAGAGAGAGAGAGAGAGAGAGAGAGAGAGAGAGAGAGAGAGAGAGAGACTGAAAGAGGGGGAGAGGGAAAGGAAGGGAGAAAGAAAGAAGGGAAGGAAGGGGTGGACTGGAGGGAGGGAGACAGAGAACATCAGTAGAAGGAAAGAAGAGACAGACATACAGACAGACAGACAGACAGACAGGTGGACAAACAATCATGCAGACACAGAAGTGAGGGTATAAGGGAGAGAACTTGAGGAAACAGGAAGTATATGTGACTTTATTAAGATGGAAAATGATCAGGTTTGAAAAATAAAGTGTCTGTCCCTCATTTGTTTTTACAATTGACATAATGCATATCTGAACTATTAATTCAAGAATGTAATTCTTCATAAAACAACATGAGGTGTTGACATTGTATGAACTTTGTACCTGTGTACATGACTGCTCATATTTGTATAGGATCCATTAGTGGCATCATTTTAAGTGGCAATCCTTATCATTTTCTGCTAATAGACAGTTTTATAGCATCAAGATCTATACCCTTCCACATGACTCATACGCATACAACAATTGTTTGTTATTTTACAGAAGAAACTCTTTGAAAACCTATTTCCTTTAGAAACAGTTGTCACTCAATGTACTTAGAACTATGGTTTGAAGGCTAATTTTTCCAAATTATGTCGCACCTTTCAAAATTGCTGTTATGCTCAAATATTTATGTTCAAAACCTACCTAGTATTCTTAAGTTTCATATGATTTGGCTTGTTCCATTTATATAATTTTTGACCAGTTTACTTGGACACAACTGTCTACTGACTGTACCATTTTGCCCGATTTAGACCATTTCTGGGAATAAAATCAGCGTTGTACTTGTGTTCATATCCTTAACATGGTGTTTTTGGAAACTCTGATTCAAAATTGAAAATCTAAGGAAACCCTGCTTTTGATGAAGACATCTGCAAAGTCATCCTTGGGTTGCTTTTTGGTGGTGTATTTACATGGATGGATATGCGTTTTACATGTGGAAACCCATTCATTCCAGAAACAAAATCTTGCTAAATAGTTCTTGTTTTATACATTCTGCAAAATTTTGGTTTCAAGGGCTGACTTGATGTATTTATTATGCCATTTCTCTAAACGCTTAAAGAATGGTTGTGAAAACAAATCAAAGTGCTATCCCCTATAAATTTCTGACTGTCAAGAGCATAACAGTTGACATGAACACAAAGTCCAGACTGAAGTGTATTTGCTCAGCCAAGACATTTTTTTCTTGTCCCGCCGTTTTGAATCACACAGTTCAAGAGTCTCGCTAAGACTGACGGAACCCTGGGTAGGAGAACTGTGGTCACAGATTATACACTAAGCATTGGAAAGAGAGAGAGAGATTAAAAAAAGCTGAAATGTGTGCTTTTCTGAATGTAAACAGATTGATTTTGTTTGCATTGGTTGCGTTCGTATCCTTGATCAGGCATATCATTGCGAACATATTCATATAGCTGATGTGCATTGGAATTGTGTCGGACGTAACATTTAATATCACATAGGAACTTAAGTGTACTTGGACTGGGGGCCTGACAGCTGTGTGATGTGATATTGTGGATTTATACTCGCACACATAGGACTTGTACAGGATGCATAGACTCAGTGAGTATACGATTGAAGCAGGAATGTTGGTATGGAATTGTTTAATGTTAATGTAGGGATTCTTTTGTTCTTAAAGGAAGCAACAGAAGAACATTAGAGAGCTAGTGTTGACTTTACATGTCATGTTCAGACATGTCAGGAAATGGATTGGTGCAACAGGTGTATACCAGGGTTTCCGAAGCCAAGCCCCAAACTGCTAGTGGTATGAAACCTGCTTTAATAGTGACAACGTGCCTATAAAAGCCAAATTCTTTGTATCCTTGCGAACAATGTTTTTCATTGAAACTTGTCTTAGAGTACCCTGTACATAAATACTGAATTTCTTGTTTTCCCATAGCAGTCTTTATATCCTAGTTGTACATTGTATTTATATTATTTGCATTGGTTTCATGGATGTCTTCGTACTATATTTACATATATTAAATATTACATTTTATGAATAACAATGTGTATGTGACATTCTGATAAAATACATATGAATTCAATCCCATCTCCTATGGCCGACCAGCTGGTAGGATTTGGGGATTCACAATAAAGACCTGAGGGGTTTGTTTTTGTTGAGAACAATATCCATATTTAAAACAGGAGATGATCCCAGAATAAAGCCAGCTGGCGGTATATGTCACTAGCAGGCACTGGGCTCCACATGGCTGGACCCACTGCTGTTACCCATAATGGGGATAACCAAACTGAACAAGATTCCCAGACCAAAGACCCCGCTCATTGTTACAGGCATGTACGCAAAGGCGCCAAACAATAATAGACGTGTGATCAGGAAGAGTAAGAAAACATACATGTAGGACGGATCCCTGCCTTGCATACATGCATGCATGCATGTATGCTCGCTAGACTGGTCAGGTAGCAAGGGCGGAGGTCTTTTCAGGTTGACAGCACCATGTGACGGTTACAAGGTTTCTGCAAATGCGATTTGGGCTAAATCGGGGTATAAAAAAATGATAGCTGTGCCTCAAAGACATCATTGTGAATTTGATGTGACCCCATGATACATGTAGCTGTCCACATTCAAATTCAGTTTTGATTAATGGAGAGTTATTGGGTTTTAGGATTGATGTGGAATTAATGTACCTTGATGCTTTTCGTTTAGGTATGTATGATTTGTATACTATTTGTGGCATAGAGAAGAACTCTTAAAAGTGCTACAAAGACACCATGTGACCCAATAAAAGCTACCACATTCAAATTAGGTTTTGATTAAGAGAGTTATGTTTTTTAGAGATTAACTCAGAGTAGATTCATACTCCATGTTTAGACAGGCAGATGGAAATATTTCTACTCTCTGTGACAAGATTTCCTTCAATGTAATTTTGGCAAAATTGGGGTTAAGAAATAAAAGTGCTTCTTCCAAGACATTGTGAGTTTGATCCAACTGGATAATAGCTGCCACATTTACATTTTATTTTTGATTTTGAAAGTTTTGGATGGATTTAATGCAGGCAGAAGTATTTCTTCCCTCTGTTTCAGGATTTCCCTTAATGCCATTTAGGCTAAAGGGGGTAAAAAGATAACATGTCCTCAAAGACATCATTGTGAGCTTGATACAATCTTTTAAAAGCTGCCACATTCAAATTAAGTTTTGATTGAGAGAGTTACAGTGCTCAGGGAATAATATAGAGCAGTTTGTATAGGCATTCTATAGACAGAAGCATTTATACTCACTGTTAGCATTACAAGGTCTCTTTAAATGCAATTTGGGCAAAAAGGCTGAAAATACGAGCGTCTCAAAGACGTCATTGTTTGTTTAACATGATCCAATAAAAGTTGTTCACATTCAAATGAAGTTTTTACATCCAGAGTTACGATGTCCAGAGATTAATACTGAAGAGCTTGCTGCTACTTGCTTCCAAAGGCATAAAGACAAAAAGTTTTCTTCTTACTGCTGTGTGGAATTGTATTATTCACTCTTTCTCTGTCAGGCAAAGTCAACGCTCAGGGATTTGTGTGGATTTCCAGTGAAAAATAATATAATACCAAGTAGTTGCATGCTGAAAAAGAGCTAAAAGGCTTAAGTGCACGTACAGGTAATGCCATGTAATCAGGATGAAGAAGAGCTCTGCTTTGGGGGAAACATCTACCAATGTAAATAATGGATTCAATCCACTTATACTCATCCTCCTTTCTGTCAAACCAAGTGCAATATACATTCTCTTGTCAACATGTACTCCTTTTTATGATGTCAGTTATGTTCTGTACTTTGAATTCTTTGGTCTTTATTGTATCGATTTCCTGGAAATATTTGCCTCTTTGATGGCATAATGCTCGTCTACCAGGAAAAGAAATTTACAGCACACTGACCTGGGCATACGGCATTATCTCCTTGCATAATTATGTGTAGGATGGTTATTGTGTTTACTGAGATCCAGTGCTACAGGAGGTAGTGTCCTTCCATGCATGAAGTCCTGTGAATCTGTGAGAGTGTACCTGGGTATTGTGTTCAGGGAGATTTGGCATCTTGCACAAAAGTGTCCTCCCAGTCTAAGCGTATAATCCTATGATAGTACTTACTTTTCAAAGGACCCTGGTTATACTGTTAACTTTTGTGGCATGGCCACATGTTGTCTAAGACTTGCTTCAAGATATTGGAAAGCCCTTACATTTTATGGAGGTATAATGGGCATGTAACTTTCAGCAGTGATTGTAGTAATAATAAAAAAATAAAAAACCTAATTGGCTGGCTAATTTTGTTCATTTGCATGAGAAAAATCATTTCAGTGAATCATGTAGTACATGTGGAACATGTGAAACATGTTGAATGACAAGAAATATGGTGCATAGTTGTAGTAAAGCAGATATGCAATAGCACACCAAAGTATATAGTAAGGAGCAGTCCACAGGTAGAGGAAGTACTGCAGACTCAAAATGAGTACATTTTATGGAAGGCATAACCACTGAACTGTAACCTGACTTGTACTAGCCCCAGAGGAAGAAGGAGAAAGATTGTGGGAGAGAGAGAGGGGGGAAATGGATAGAGAGGGGGAGAGAGAGAGAGATAGAGAGAGATAGAGAGAGAGAGAGAGAGAGAAAGAGAGAGAGAGAGAGAGAGAGAGAGAGAGAGAGAGAGAGAGAGAGAGAGAGAGAGGGAGGGGGAAGAGAAAGAGATAGAGAATGGGAAAGAGTGAAAGAGAGAGAGCATGAAAGGAGAGGGGGTAAAGAGAAATAGATGAAAAAGGAAGAGATAGAAAGAAAGAAAGAATGGGTGATGAAGAGAGATGGTGGGATTGTCAGAGAGAGATAATGAGAATTACAGTAAAGAAAGCAGAGAGAGAAAAAAAATAAGAAGAAGACAGTGAGAGAAAGAAAGGAAGAAACAAAAACAGAAGGCAAGAAGATGACCCTAAGCCCAAATCAGTGGTATGTGACCCATCACAGGGTATCTCTTATTGTCCATGGGTACAGGTGTGTGTCCATTCAGCCGGCTCACTGCCCCCACACACTCACCACTGCCCACTCACTCTCTAGAGAGTTTCATTGCCCGGTATCACCACCGACCAGCCAGCCAGGCAGCCAGCCCAACCCGTGTTTGCTTCCCCCAACCAGATAGTCCAGTTATCCACGTAAATGATGTTTGTCTAGGGTATGTTACACAGGGAATCTGAAGTGGTTTGTGGCAGTGCAGATGGGCTTGCAGTGGTCCCCCTGCCTTTTTTTTAATGTCCCATTTTCTCTGCTTCTTTTGTTATCGCGCCCAGCTTGTCTTTGAGATTGGAATGTAGCACCATGGCATCGGGGCTGCTTTATGGAGGCGTTTTATAGGGGCTAGATACAATTATCCCATGATAGCAGGGAGGTTATCCAGCCTGGAGTAGTAGGAGGTGATAGTGGGATCGGTCGATCCTGCAGTTATATCATCATACCTGGTGGATGACGCCTGACACACACATCGCAGGCTTCATAGCTTTATGGCTTCTTATGGAATTATGCCTTTAATCTGCCTGTGGAATGCAGTATGACATTGGAATACTTGGGAGTATATGTAATACCAGCGTATGTCCAGGAGTGTCAATAGTAAGAGGATTAAGCTCAATGTGAATCAGGCGAGGATTGAGCCAGACTCCAAACTGACTGCCACAAACAAATTGTATCGGTTTCTTATATATGTGCTCACTTCTCATCAAATTACAATCATACCCGAGTATGCATGTTTAATTAAAGAACTAGCTTTGGTAGCCAGCAGATAGAGCAAATGTTGATCCAGACTCTCATACAGCGTTGTGTGGTTTGAACTGGAGGAAGAAGGAACTGGTATAGCTACCGAGGAAAAAAGGAAGGAGTTACGCAGGTTTTATATGCATTGGTCGCGAGGCAAGACGCTCGGCACTGAGTTTTGCTAATTACTTCTACATGTGTGTGTGTGTGTGTGTGCTGTGTACAGATGCTTTCAGTTTCACCATATGATTCTTGTTCTTCACATTGCAGCGGCAGTGAGAGAAAGAGAGAGAGCCAATACGTCTGTAACAAAGGTCATTTGGGGCTCACTTTCAAATCATAAAGTAACGGAATTCCCACAATTTTACCGTGCGGAACTATTTCCTTGTGGTTGCGTGGTGGTAGTGGTCGTGGTCGTCTCTTCACACTGGCCCTGTGGGCGAGCTTCTTGACTTACAATGAAACCAGATGTCAAGTAGAGCCACATGATGTCACTGAGAGAATTCCTGTAGTAATGGTGGCCATGGTTCATATCATTTCTTGAGGAGTATACTTTATATTTGTGCGTCTTTGGAATCAGTGGTGTCTTGTTGTTTTCTGCAATTCGGAGGAAACATATATTTGGAATACATCTCAGTCATTTGCAGTCGTCGATCTATCTGTTGGTAAGTTGAAACCAGTAGCCTGTCATCAATTGTGATTAGTGTTGTGTTTTCATATCAGTCTATACCTGTGTTAATCTACCATGTTAATTTTTATGGGGGTTGCTCTTTGCGAGAGGGAGGGAGAGTGAGAGATGGGGGGGGGGGGGGGGTAGGCAAAGGGAGAGAGAAATGGGGGGGGGGGTGGCAGCAGAGGGAGAAAGATATGGGGGAGAGAGACAGACAAACATAGAGATAGACATGTATATGTAGACAGAAAGAGAGTAAGATCAAGAAAGAGGGGAAACAAATAATGTTCCTCAGATGCTCTGTTTTTCAGTCAGTCCAGTCTATATTAAAGTCACAGAGAGGCAGACAGACAGACATGCATGTACAGAGAGATAAAGATAGACAGACAGATATATATATATATATAGATATATTGCATTCTGCAATGGCCTGTGTATAATGCACAATGAGTGAGTACATGCAAGTATGTTATAAATGTAGAGGCACATATTTCTAAAGTGATATTTCTTTTATGAGAGCGCTGTTAGGCTCTTAGCGTGTCACAGTTGATCAGGGCCTAACAGTAGGAGATTAAAGTAGCATTCCGCCACAGTAATGAGACATAATGAGCACAGCATATTGCATTATGGGGAATGTTGTTGTGTTAGGTATATTAGCCTCCCCACTGCCGTAGCAAGGCTTCTTTATGAGCATTTACAACAGCTCATTTTGCCAGGATACACAACCACATTATACATTATGTATGTTTATATTTTCATTTTTTTTTTGCTTTTTGCTTTTTTCGTCTTTTTCTTTGTAGGGTGTGATGGTTGTGGATGCACCTTTAAATTATAGTAACCAAAAGTTTGATTTACGTTTATCTATGGAGGTGCTGCCAATCATTATTATCATTATTACAAATATTAGTGGAAATAGTAGAAGCAGTAGTACCAGTGGCATCAATATCATTGCCCCTTCATTTTTTCTATCATCCTCTTCTTCAAATGTTATCATAGTAATTGATGCATAACATAATACTAATTTGCTTGATCTTATTTCAAATGCATATAGCTCCACTATATTCAAGAAGGCCTTTGTATGTATATTTTCGCATGTCAATGTTGTAACAATTAAGCAGATACTGATTTGTGCCCAGTTATAAAGATAATTCTGGCATTGCTAATTCTGTCACTGAATATCCAGACAAGTTTGGTTGCTATCCTTGACATTTTAATTTATTCCACAAGTCAGTTTATTGATTGTTGGACTAGGATAATACTCAGTGGACATCAATATTTACCTGTATGTATGTGTGTGTGTGTGTGTGTGTGTGTTTGCTTCTTTAGGGTAGGGTTAGATACTGTAAGTGAATTTCGAGTACATGAATAGTCCATAGAAGCATAGAAACAGTACACAAATTGTAGTTATTAGATTGATAAAAGCATTAATGTATTAAGTGCAGGGGTCATATTTATGAAACCTTACTAGCCTAGTAAATAACTTACAGTGTGTGTAGCTGAATACACTTTAGCAACTAACTAGGATTAGTAAAGTTTCATGAATATGGCCCCTGATATTTTAATTAGAAAAAAGGCACCCTGAAACTATATTTTGCATTATACATGGATTTGTTATTTGCAGGTTTTTTCCTGCATTGCAAGGGCTATCAGAATAGTAAACATATAAGCGGAGTTACTGATCAACATAATTTTCATATAGGAGGAATTACCCCATTATTATTACACAATACAAACTTGGTAAATGAACATGTATGTGAAGAAATGTCGTTTGTCCCATTACCAATGTGCTATGGCAAATTTGTACAGGCTTAGTTTAGAAATATATAATAAAGGAAAATTCAGAGCAGGATTTTAGCTGAAGTTATTTTGGAGGAAATTAATTAAACACTTTGTCATATTTTGGTGGTGCAAGGTGGTCATAATTTCAAATGATTCAATTGTGCCAAAAATATCCCTTTACTGTAGACGGGTCCTATTGCGTGTTCATTCAGTATCATTAACGCTGTAGAAGCGAAACACTGTGCGTTATTAATGAAGCAAGGCTAATGTGAAGATGATTCATTGATCTAAGTACCAGGCTTGTTGACTTTCGTCCCAACCTTCTTGTCCTCATCAATTTGTGTGCATATGATTAAAGTGAAGGCTCTGTTTCATTAAAGGGGAAGATACTCAAGTGGGGAGGAGCGGGACTAAAGTGTGTGGAGCTATTTATTGGAATTCCTGTCTGGAGCTGTGCAAGAGCATCCTGTTTGTCTGCTCAACTATCTGTGCATCATTTTGTTGATAAATTACTTTTTTTTAGTATCCTATGGTATTATCTAGTATTTCCTGTGTTCATCGGAATCGGCAAGGTGTTATTACCATCCCATATTTAGAGGCCAGCCCTTGCCTGCAGTCTCCAAAGTGGCGTCTTCATTAGCCCGATGTGGCGAAATAGCCAGCTATTTCGTGATCGGGGTAGCTAGCCAGATAACGAAATAGCTATATGCGTCTTCATCAGCCAGATCAGGCAAAATAGCTAGCAATTTGGTCAAGAGTTTTTCCCAAGAAATTTTGGGCTCGATGGCCAAATAGTGAGATAACTCGTGACTAGCTCGCTATTTCGTGTGGCATCTCTATTAGCCTGAAATGTTCTCAATCCCATCATGCATCAGGGCACACTCCAGAGCACCAGGAACAGCTGAAGGCGAGCTTACTACCGAAGCCATGCGGCCGGAGCCTATTTCCATCACACATTGCGCATGCGCGAACATCAAGATAATTCATGCGTCCCTAGTTTTGAGCTCATGAAGACGCGATTGCAACCTCAGGCTTGTTTACCAGATAGGCAAACTAGCTTGCTATTTTGTCAGATTGGGCTAATACGGACGCACCTATTGATACATGCTTGGAAATATATATTGACATACGGTCCTAGAATAAATGATCTGTATTCGGTGATGCATTCCAAACTGAAGGACATCCACAAAACTACATATTTGAGAAGAAAAAAAAATGAGGTCGCAGAAACTGATCACCAATTTGCCATACTTAACCTATGGTCCCATTTCAGCTGCATTAATCCCAGCCATAACTCAGCCATGGGGTGTTCCATGACCTTGATCTTTCCCCTGAGGGGGGGGGGGGGGCAACCCAACAACAAGGGCAGCTCTTATGATCAGTACCATGCAGGTGAAGAGTGTGCAGGTGGCGCTCAGGGCAGAGGGGGTCAGCCAGAGTCTGGACATATTCTGGGTCAAAGTCTTGACTTTTGTATTTGGAGTTGTTTGGCAGTGTTCTGTTTCTGTGTAATCAAAGCTTACAGGCACTTAGTGTGGCTCGCAGATTCCAATTCGCTTTTTAAAACTTCTCACAATTTTTTATCTTTTTTTAAAGAGCATCGGTCAATGTGGAGAGTCATTAGTACATAGTCCATTATTTTTCCAAATTGAATATTGCAGCATGCATTAATTAAACATGTAGCGACGCCGCATAGATTTTCAACTATCAACGGCTCTTGCTTTAGGGATTAAGGGCAGTCCTCACTCCTTTAGATTGAGAGTCAACTGATAATATATCATTTAGAGGAGATTCTATCACGTAACAAATTGACAGATTAGAGTCCTACAGAATAAAAGAAGAATGAAAGAGAAAGCTCTAGAGACAGATTTAGATCTTACCATTGTGGAGAGTTCACTTGGGTAGAAGGAAGTTGTGCATATGTAGGCATGTAATTGAGACTACATTTGTAAGTGCCACTAGTTGAGAAATAAGAAACCCAGTTTCTATTTCTGTACTTGAGAAATGAATGTGGTGTGTGATATATATGATGGATCTCTCATATTTTAACATTTTATTTCAAAACCTACGTGTAGTTCCTTGTTATTTTGAATTAATTTGTGGAGGAAGTCCTCTCTCTGTTATAATGTTTTGGTATTTAGACCAATGATACGCCCCAGTCAAGTAGAGCGGCATTTTGTTTGACACTGAAGGTGAGTGGGCAGTGTTATTAAAGCGTTATGTGCACGTACATGTTCGTGACTAGCAGAAGGAATTTCACATCACATTACTTTATTTGATCTGGCTGACATTTATGTACATGCTGTAGACATTATACATGATGCTATTTAACCTGCTGGCTGGATACTGAATGCCCTTTTCATTTGGATCTTTGGTTTGAAAGCGCATATATGGCCTTGTGGGTAGCTGATAATCCATTTTTTTATATGTACCATAAAAAGATGAAAGTCTAGTCATGCCCACACCCAGAAAATGGTATAAACTCAAAAGGAAGACTCTATCATGGAGATTTTCCGTGTATTTGCTCTGCATAATTTATGTCGATGACGTAAATGGTTTTCAGGATGTTTCTCAGCTGTAGGTCATTTGTTATAGACATGCGAGTATGTTGAGTATGTCGGTAGTGTTTGAGACAACTCTTAAAGAAATTGTTGAGGGTTTCATTCTCAAATTGTGCCACATGGCATAGGACTTAAAAAACAGTACTAGCAAAATGTATCTATACTTTGAATACGAAAATTATTACTTTCATGCACATGCAATGTATAAATTGTTGGCAGAAGCTCATACTGTAATAAATCAAATTTCTGATCCTTTCAAACAGATTTACAGATTCTCCCAATGCTCTGATCTCAAATTCATTCCAGATTTAAGAAATTAATGCTCATCTTTTGAACATTAATTCACAATGTCAGACAATTGAAATGTGATGAATGCCTACACAGTGTGTTAATATAATCAATCCCACAAGACTGGGTCATTTCTTGAAACACACCATGATATGAAAAACAGAGTCTTATCCCGTCAGTCATTTCAGCCAATGTTCATGTCATAATGAAACATACAAACAGACCTATATTTGGAGAACTTACACTCCCCAACAATGTTGCAACAAATTTTAGGATGCTTAACACAATTTCAAAATATCATTTCTAGTATTTGACATTTCAAACTAGAACAAACGTTTTTCCAGTCAGAATACGAATAGAAACCACACCATTTGGTATGAATATCATGTACATTACTGATGTGGTTTCAAACCGGCATACTTTCCTGCTCATACACGTTACCATGGCACACACACTTTCTCATTCCGAACATGAAGAGGGTTGTGGATGGTGATTGAGGTAGAGATACTAGCATGAATGCTTAATGTCCAGGAGTGATTGGGAAATCCCCCAGGCTGGTTGCCATGGGATCGACTGGCTTACACTTAATTTCCCCTGTTCGGTTACCCCTGTCCTCCGTGTTCTCCCCCTTGATGATAAATTCAGTGCTCATGCAGGATTCAACAATCTGCCAGGGTTTCAATTCACTTCAGTTTATAATTTTTTCTTGTTTACTAACAAATCCACCTTTTAACTCTTTGCCCGCCACGCACTCTATCTCCCCTGCGCCACATTAATTCCAAGGTGCCACACTCAGAGGGGTTTTGCATGCACTGTCTTATTCCACTTCCAATAACTTTTTATTGGTTTGTCATGATGAAAAAAAAATGTGTAGCTAAGTCTAAGATAAACTTATACTCATGCCAATGGTATCATTTTTTCATGTATAATATCATAGATTCTGAGAATTACAAGTTTACATTCTGTCTGCAAATTATTGTTTTGGAGGCATATATACCTCTTATATTCAATATTTCCTAATGAAGGTTATTCTCTAAGTTAGTTCATAGAAAAGATGTGTTCTTTAGCTTTCATTACATACCAAACCCATGTCTTTTTGGGAATAATGAGCCAAGCAATTAAGGATTTAAATGGGGCATTCAAAAAGAGTAAGCTAACAATGAGCTAAACTTCTCTATTGGAATTGACCCTGGGTACTTCTCAATAGACTTCCTGTCCTAGGAGACTTCCTGCCTATTGATACTTTAATCCCCTTATTGTTATATACTATGCAATACACTCGTCGCTTTTGTATGTGTGTGCGCACAATACAATTAAATGCGTTCCGTATGCATCGTGCGCGAAATGTGACTTGAGTCGAACTTGGCAGCCCGCTGTATGTGCCGCGAGTCGAACGAAGCGGGCAAAGAGTTAAGAGGTGCTCACATTTCGCCATGTAGCTACTCCTGTCTATGATGTAGGAGAGAACACTGCAGAATGTGGGGGTGTCAAAACTCTTTAATAAGCCATTTTCGTAACATATTCGCAACTTTCCCCCTAACTGCCTGTATACATCCACCTGTATTTCATGATTCAGTTTTAGTGGGTAGAACAAACTCTGAATCTATTAGTTGTTACAACTTGGACAAACCTCGGACAAGCTTTGGGGTTACCATTTTAGTAACATATTGTTTGGACGACATGAATAAAACTTGCATACGTAACGAAAATGGTCAATTGAACATCACTTTGTGTAATTATATTATTAGTGTTTTGAATACTTTGGAAGTTTGGATATGTATTTTGTTACACATATATTTACTTTCTAAGTACATTAGACTTTCATACAAAGTAGCAGTGGCCAAATCATTGCACATTTGAACTCTATGCTCTCTCCTGTGCCTCTCCAAACTATGTCTCTCTTTAACACCAAGACATAATACTTATAACATCCATCCTTCCATAATATTGATTTAATGCTTTCTTAGTATTGAATTCATGTGGTGTTGAGGAAGATGTTCTGCAGTTGTTCTTTTTATTCTTAATCTTGACTCATACATCTATAGGCTTACAAATGTGATACAAACTCACCCTCAATGAAACACAGATAAAACATTTCCAGAACATGAGGTCTAGCATGGATGAACGAGAGAAATCCAGACACATACATCACTTAGGGGAAATCAGGAATGATTCATTCACTTTGGGGGGTGGGTGAGGTTGGTGATTGATACTAATGATGATGATGACAATATTGCACATGTTAATGAGAAATATCAAGACTTTAGAAGGCTAGGAATGATCCATATCATGGGGAGGGGAAAGTTATGGGAATGGTGATGAATATGTTGAACTTTATAACATGAGGCTGTACATATTAATGAGAAATATCAAGACTCTAGAAGGCTAGGAATGATCCATATCATGGGGAGGGGAAAGTTATGGGAATGGTGATGAATATGTTGTACTTTATAACATGAGGCTGTACATATAAATGAGAAACATCAAGACTGTTGAAGACTTGGAATGATCCATTTGCTATGGGGGGGGGGGGACATGGATGGGGGAAGGGGGAGTGATGGGAATAATGATGATGATGGTGATGATGATGGTGATGATGATGATGATGGTGATGGTGATGGTGATGGTGATGGTGATGATGATGATGATGATGATGATGATGATGGTTATGTAATGCCATGCAGCGACAGCAATATGAATGAGAAACACCCAGAGTCGTTAATATTAGGAATGATCCTTTCGCCATGGGGCGTGGATAGGATTCTGGAGACAGGTATGAAGGAACTGTGGGGGGGATATTTTACATAAATGCTTGCAGTACACAACATAGAATATGATACTCAAATCATGGGAGAATGTTCGTAAGACATGAATAAATTATGTTCGGAAGATGATTCCGGGAAATCAAAACTCTCAGCCATACAGGAATAATACATTCACCAGTTGAGGAGCGGTAGGTAGGAATCAGGAGACGGAGGCTTGATCGGATTAAATGACGCCGATTTTTTTGGTCCCAGTGCCATCTTCTTAAAAGCGTCGCATCAACATTGTCGGTCCCATCACTTGGAGTGGGGATGGGAATTGTCATCGGCAGCGGTTTACGTTTCATGCTGACCCAGATTTGTGTGTGTGTGTTTTTTTTTTAACATGGTAGACCCTTCTCCTGTATGGATGTGATGTTGATCATGCCAGCATTGTGCGAATATGGAAATTGTGATCAGTGATACCCCTGTCTTGAGGGGGCTGTAGCACAGAGAGAGAGAGGAGAGATTGGAAGAATGATGGGGGGGGGGTGGGGGTAATGTTACTGTACATGTTCTTGCATGATGTTTGATGTCCGACATGGATAGACCCACAGGCCACTGTCATGCGAGCAGACGTCAGAGGTTAAAACGCCACCGGTTGTTAAGAACAGGAATCAAGAATTGAAATCAATCCAATTTTGTTTTTACTTGAGAAGCCAGGATGTACAAATATATTTACGAAAGATAGGTTAAAGTGGCAAGTTATTTCCTGATATCAAAATGGAGAAAAAAAATTCTTACAGAATCGAGAGAAACCCTCCCTCCTTCATGTCACATGCCAGTGATCGGGCCATTTATGTAGAAAGGAAGATAGATAGTATATAAAGTTGATAAAAAAATAAATGCTCCCTGCTGTTGCCCAATAAGCCAGTTCGTAATTACAATTTGTGCATGAGCAGATGAAGGTCATAGTGACCAAACCAGCTTGTTGGTTTTTAAATCACTGAGATAAGCATCATCATTAATAAGTTATTTTAGAATATGCTTGTTATCCAATTTATAAAAGAACACCAAGGTGTTCAATCATGGGGTATTTGACAACAGGCCAAACGACCACAATTAGTTTACAATAAACAATGTAATAGAAGCTTTCCCAATATTGTTCACAGACCGTAGCCTGCTATTCTTGTCACCTGTTTTGAGATGGTTCCTTTATTAGAGGTTGAATATCGCAAATTGCTATGTCGGGTAAGCACATTATGTAACATCTCCTTTTGAAATGATATATTAATCAACTGCTTATCCTAATGAAAAAGGGAAAGGTCATAGTGACCAAACTTGCTCCAGAGCTAACTACGAACTGGTGTATTGGACCTTGGCACATGTATGTAATGCCAAAGCTTGCCTAAAATACAACAATTGTGTAATTCTCCCTGTCCACACCCCCCAGTTACATACCGAGTCATTTTCACAATTTTAACTGCGTAGTAACAAGTTATGTCATTCACCTGATTCAGTTTCAATTGATGGAATGTACTTTGAATGCATTAGTTGTTGCTACTCCGACAAACCTCTGACAAGCTTTGAGGTTACCATTAGAAATGTATTATTCAAACGATGTGCATAAAATTTGCATACATAACAAAAACTGGTCTATTTGTTTTGCTCTCCTTCCAGACCCCCCTCCTAGGGAGACCCTACTTCACTTTGCGGCCCGGTTTGGCTTAGGGGGCCTAGCGGAGCACCTACTGGACCAGCCAGCGTGTGACGTGGCCCTCAAGCTGCCCAACAAGGACGGGGACCTGGCCGTGGAGCTGGCCCGAGGCGCCGGCCTGGACCGGCTTGCAGACCACATGCTAGAGTAAGTCCCCCCTCAACCGCTCCCCCCCCCCCCCCATAGAGTACCCAAAGTGGTGTCGTCATACCCATCGTTATGCAGGTTTCTGGTTCTAAACAACGTCACTTTAAGGGATAGTCCTTTGACCGATATTCGTCAAACCCTCACTAATATGCTTCTTTCACCTGTCTGCTTTTATTAAAACCAACTTAACTCCAGGGTAAACTATCCCTTTAAGTGAGATTTTCACTGGTACAATCTTGTCTAGTAGGCTAGGTGTCGAATGCTTTCTATTGAGAGATCCTGTTATGACCACTGCTGTTTGCTAAACCCACATATATGTAGTTTAGAACCAATCGTCTGAGCAACATGCTTATTTGACATCACATTCCTGTAAGCTATAGGCCGTGTTGATCAACTTTTCAGAAATTTAAACACGTTTCCAAAGGCCTTTACGTACGCGTTTCCAAACGCGTTTCAAAAAACTGTGTGTTAATCAACTCCAAGGGCCTTTACGAACGCGTTTCCAAACGCGTTTCCAAACACATTTAAAGAATGGTGCGTTTATCAACTCGAAAACCGGCCTTGTCACCGAGAACACACGGTTTAAACGCGTTTCAAAACAGCTTTGCGTTTATCTCGCTTCTTTAAACGCGTTTCTGGTTTAAACGCGTTTAGGATCGTACAAATTTGCGTGTTTCAAAACAGCTTTCCAAATCCCCTAATCAAAACACCTTTGCGCTTATCAACTCGTTTAAACGCGTTTAAAAAAAATTAAACGCATTTGGAAACCTTAATTCTACCAAAAAAAAAGAGTTGATAAACGTTGCCCATAGTTGCAGGCTGTTGGGCATTTCTCATCTAATCTATACAAGAAACACGGCTCTGTCTTGTGAAGAGTTGCAAGTGATGAATATCAAAATTAAATTGTTGTCTGCAGACTAGTATAAAGGCGGGCCATTAGTACTGATTTTCTTACTGATAATTGATCAAGAAGGTTTAGAAACCAGAAATCAGAATGCAACTTCTTATCTTGATCGGAGTGAATTTAATTTTTAAGTTGCTGTTGCATCTTATTCTGCACGGCCCTTTGCAAGGAGAAACTTCTGCCGGAGAAATAAGTCATCTGAGATTGATCATGGGTTTAAAAGTGATATATGAGTTTGGCTGTGGTGAATAAGTTTGGTTTTGATACCGTGATGGCATCAGCGAAGCTGCAAATGTGGTAAGCGCAAACAGGTTTTCTTCCATCGCTTTCGCCACCGCTGGTTATTTATGTGCTCGGTGAAATTGACATGCATTAATCAGGAGTCAAAACACCTTTCAGGTGTGTCCCTTCATTTTCTTTGTGCTCTCTCTTGATGTGTAGACTTCTTATTTCCTTGTCATGAGCCAGCTAAGAATACCACTCTTGCCATTCATTAGGATTAGTGTAAGTAGATTGACCCGTCTGTCAGTACAAAAAGGTGTGATGTGGGTATCACGGGATTAAGTGAGCAAGGAACATTCCTGCCTTTTTACACCAGATAATCACCACTATGGTGTAATCCCCCTCAAGGGCGCCATCTGTGAATAACGGTACAAACGCCCTTGATGAACTCTTAATGCTCTACTAGCAGAGTTTGTTAACTGATTCGAGAACAAGTTTGGGGCTATTACTTTTGATATGAACTATTTAAAATACCGGTAATGAAAAAACGCATCACATGAAAGAGCATAAACTATTCCTCTAAAATTTATTTTTTTATGTTATGTTAATTGATAACAGATTGTACGCTCCGTTGTATGATGAAAATTTCATTCACAAAAATAGTGTCGCCAACTGAACAGCCAAAAAATGATCTGGTTTGTTCTATACAGAACTTCATCCCAAAAGAGTGAACTCGTTATGTGTCATGGATATTTTTTTTCACAATAAGTGCACAGAAATCCTATAAAGCAGAAATTGACTAGTGCAAAAAGGGTTCAACCATTAGTGTTTGGTAACTGAACATTTTACTACAAAACACTACAAAATGTTCTTTTCCCACCTCTCTTTTTAAACCTTTGCTTTCTGGATATCGTATGAATAACCGCAATCACTACCATCATACCCATATGTAATCTTCTCTCTGAAATTTTTTGTAAAATCTAAGACAATTGGGGATAGAGCATTTGCAAATACGCACCCAAATTATGGAATAACCTCCCCCAAGGCATTAGATCATTGACAGACTTCGATCAATCCAAATCAACGCAAAATATGCATCTGTTTGATAATTATTAGTTATTTTCAAATTCTCACATAATCAATTTTTACTTTCACATGCATAGAGACTATTTGAATGGTATTATGCGTCTCTAAGAATTGAAAATTATTATTATGATTATGTAGGGTTTTGATAATTCCTACTGGGTATCCAAAAATCAAACCAGAATGGAACCTATGGCCATGGCAAATGGCACTGCATTAGGTGCGTCTTCATTAGCATGATGTGGCAAAATAACTAGCTAGTTCTGATCGGGATTGCCTAGCCAGATCACGAAATAGCTAGCTATTTGGTCAAGAAAATTTCCCAAGAAATCGGAGCGTCTTCATTAACCTGAAAAAATTTTGATCCCAGCAAGCATCAGCCCGCACTGAGATTTTTTACGATAGATTTTTATATGTGCGTGAATGCGAGCTCACAACCGAATCCATGCGATCGTGGCCTATTTCCATCGCAAACTGCGCATGTGCGAACATCAAAGTAGTTTCTGCATCCCAAGCTTGAGCTTACGCGTATCCAGAGTTTCGAGCTAATGAAGATGCGATTGCAACTTCAGGCTAGTTCCCCGTATCAGCAAACTAGCTAGCTATTTCGTCTGATCGGGCTAATGAAGATGCACATTACAGCTCCAGTAGTTTTCACCATTGCTGCTACCCTTTACCCTTGAATGTGAGCAACCTGGATTAAAACATGCTCTATAACACAAAGAGTACTTCTCTGTAGCGTGTTCCCTTCAGAAGAACAGTGTAAATTATTTTCTTCTTTGCCTCATGTCAGGGTCCTTTGCAGCCCTGAGTGCCGCGCATCTCTCGGGGCCGAGTTGATACTAGGGCATTGTCAAAACACAGAGGGATGTTGTTTTCTCTCTCATCCCACAGTTCCCATTCAATATTGGCCGAGTCTTGAGCGTGAGCATGAGCGTGTGTTGCCCCACTTTTGGGTTAAATAAGAGGGGGGGGGGGATCCTGATAGCGGCCATGGGGAGATAGCGGGATGGGGGGGGGGGGGGTGTTGACGCCCTTACATATCAATGCCACCTTTCCGTTTGTTGAGGGGCAGGGATGTGTAGGGGATGAGGAAGGGGGGGGGGGGGTGGAGAGAACAGGTCAGTGCTTGAAGGCTCTCGGGCATGCACCTCTACCCCGTCCTGGCTAGTCTTGATTTTTGAGATGAAGGAAGTTTTGCAGAGAGACAAGAGGACTCGGCGTTTTTAATTGCCACATAGCTGAAAGGGACAAGTCTGCAGCCATTCCCCTACTCTGTCTCCCTTGCAGGGAAAATTGATATGCTGGTAATCAAGTGGAGTGCTCTACATCAGTCTAGATCCTTAGATCGGCCTGTTGATTGGATAGCTTACAATGCTTTTTGATATTGTCTTGAAGCAATTTTTTTCATTTAAAGTGTTGCTTATGCCTACATCTAAAGAGTCATTCAGATTTTGTTTGTGAGTGTGACCACATAAATACAAAAATATATATCCACATGAATGTTCCTGTGGAGAACTTGGTTCTTACTCTTCACTTACCTTTCGATTCTGTGAACAGGGTAATCCGTCTGTTCAGTCTTTTGGAGTGAGACTTAAAGACAATCAGACCCGGCGCTCAAGAGGGCGTTATTCCATGTAAGCGCATGAGCGGACAGTACGTGTTGTCCAATGACGGCAATGTTATTCGATAATTTCACCGGTTACGCAAATGCCATGTTCCGAATGCCCGAAGAATGTCGATTCTCAATCTAGGTATGCCGAAATACAGTTCGGCTCATGATTCGGCGGCTGTTCCCTGCTGGCTCCGCCCACTTGCATACGGTACTTCCAGCTAGCACTCACGTACGTAGACTAGTACTAGTACATGTAGTAGTACTCGTATGTGCTTGCATGCGTATGTAGCTAGCTGGCTGTGCATTGTGCATGCACGATAATGCAATCTGCGTGCATGCGGCGATCTATTTTTCCTGCGAAAGTGTGATCATCGTTTACGGTATGCACAAACGTGTACTGGCATAGCTCGCTCGGCTAGCGCTCACAACATACGTGAAAGGGCAAGCAACGCATATCCGCAATCTACCAGTTTGATTGACAGCGTTACTCGTCAAACTTCGGAACTAAGATGGCGATGATTGTGACGTCATCCAACAGCGCCCTCTTGAGCTCCGGGTCGAAATTCCTTTAAAGGATTTAGGAAGCGACAAGATGTTTTAAATCTACTTTATAATATTTTTGATAGCAGACCATATGGAGAGGAGAGAGCTATAAAAGAAAAATCAAAAGCCATAACAGTTTAATAGAACTTGCACAACTTTACATCTTGTGTATTATTCTGTATTAAAGGGCATATACTGTACTGGGAAGGCAAAAAAGCCTTCAAAATGTAATTGTTAGCAATCTTCTTGCCAATGGTCCTAAATTCTTGTATTGTCCATTTTAGAAGCTTGCTGAAAGTTATTTGCCCTCAAATGATCCACATATGGAGTAATTAATGATACAGAGCCAATATCCTGTATTTTTTGCCAGTTCATGAGCCACACAGATGTATGTGTGCACAGCCTGGGAAAAAAATTAATTCAACATTTTTTTTTTTAGCACATCTGCCTATTTGGCTACAATTTTACATTGTGTCTGGGTATTTTGGGGGCTCTTTTAAGCATTTCGGGGGCAAAATTGCCCAGAACCCCTGTGTATTTTTACCCTGAACAGTTCTGCTGTGACTTCTGTTAGTGCAGTAGTACCCATCACAAACTCTTTTACAAACTGTACATCAAGATTTACAGTTGTCCCTTTGGAAGTGGATCAGTTTGCCCTAGTTCCATAGTCTGGCTTTGGTATGGAAGGCATACAAGGGCGGAGGGTAGATCTAGCTGTCAAATTCTTGTCTATTACAGCTTCTGCCAGAATTAGATATTAGACTATCCTTCTAATATTTGTTTGTAAAAAAAAAACAGTTTCCCTCTCCTTTAGATCTGCCCACAAACATCTCCGGTTGCGTAGCTAACCCCCCCCCCCCCCCCCCCCAGTCCATGTAAATCCAATTCAATCTCTTAAATCCTCCACTTGGTCACAGTGATTGGTTGAAATACACCCAAAATATGCGCTGACGGGAAGCCTAAATCTGATGCCAGAATTAGCTATTTGAAGAATGAGGGATCGGCAAATTGCAGAGAGGGAAACAAATTTAATAGGAAATGTCTTTATTATTGGAGGTATGCCGATAGGTCTTTCG
Source organism: Arbacia lixula (assembly GCA_963669155.1). NCBI lineage: Eukaryota > Metazoa > Echinodermata > Echinoidea > Arbacioida > Arbaciidae > Arbacia > Arbacia lixula. Next base: position 14,419,042 of record OZ022578.1, read on the forward strand.
CCCACAAAAATGTTTTGGGTCATTTGAACAGGCTGTATGTGTCTCCAATAGACCATCGTGACGGAAGTGGCGAAATATAGCTTGCTTCTTGGTCAGGAAATCTTGGGCTCGTCAAGCTAGTTTGTGGTGCGTCTTTATTAGACGGAAATCACTTGGGAAATCCCCCCCCCAGTGGTGGCCATACACTACACTACAGTGTGCAGTAGGTTAATAGGGAGCTTTCATTATAACCCCGCGGACGAAAACGAGAACAGTGAGCAATCTGTTCTAGCCGTCCGTCCGCGGGAGTCACAGGCACTTTCGCAAAATAAGACAGAGAACACGAACGGTGGTGCGTGGGACGTCATCTGACCCCCTGACACCCCACGCCCCGGCGCACGTGCGATTTGCAATGACATCATCTGTACGGGCGCTGATTGGATGCCGTACGCAACTCGTCGAGAATGAGAAATTTCAAAATTCCCGTTGTTGATTCCTCACACGGACAGCGAGGTAGAGGGTGGCACATGCGCAGATCGATGTTGGTATCGGATTATCGTTCTGGAGCCCATCCGTCCTCAAAACGAAAGCTCGCTAATGTTACAACAACAACTGTAGGCTTATCAGGTACATGTATGACTTGAACAGGCAAAATAGGGTTCTGCTTGTTTTTACTTGTAGAGGAGATGTAAACCTCTGTCTAATTTTCTGTGGTCAGAGAATATACATTATTTTGTCAGCTGCAGTCTAAGGTAGAATGTAGATCCACATATAGCAAGAATTCATTATAAACCCTCTATATCTATTCTATAGGCTTATAATACTGTTCATTGGTGTGGACAGGGTGTATGCCTTACACATGTTATAATACAATGTTTTCTACCACAAAGCTAATAAACATCAGGTGCTCTGTACATACATGTATTGAGGGGAGGATGGTTGAGGAATGCGTGGAATGCTAGGTATGCATAGTGAGGCAGTGGGAGGAGTCATTTCAGGGATATTTGCAGAGTGGTTTCCGCTGGGTTCAGCCAGGTAGAAGGAGTAGGCCAGTGGGGGTTGGAAGGGGAGGGGGGAAGAGCCCCTGAATTTTACCCTCACACTTAAAATCTATAACCCTATTCATATACACTACCTATCTGCAAAATAAGCGCGACATTTGTGGCAATTTTGCCGATACATTACCGATAGCAGCATATATGAACAAAAAAAAAAAGAAAATTCTGTTGTCAAAAACAGAAAAAGAGCAATTTGAGGCATAATTTTGTACACAACATATGGGAGAGCACCTCGCAAGTGATGTCACTGAATAAAAATGTTAAAAGATCGTATCTTTCTTATCCTTTGACAGATTTTCGTCAAACCTTCACTAGTATGTTTCTTTCATGTTTCTGCTTTTATTGAAACCAATCTTCAGGGTGAACTATCCAACTTTCAGGCAGATGTTTAAGGACAGTGTTACATTTGAGTCTGTGTTTACATACATGTACTACCAAGATGCAGTTAATCCGCTGGTTTGTTACCAAATTTCCCCATTTCTTTGAACTAGTATTTCCTCTGAAATTGAACTACCGCGTATTTCAAACATGCTGATTGAAAAGGCGGAAATCACCATGATTATGAATGTTCAATCAAAATGCTGATTCTAGCTGAAATGGATATGAAGACAGCTCAAATTGATCACTTCAGGGGAGGTTTAAGATTCCACTTACGTGTGAGAGGGGTGTGTAAGACACATTGAATGGTGTCAGATTTGACAGCAGCCTTGGTGAGAGTTGTCACTTCGCAGAGGTGTAAGCCCATGTATCAAAATCGCAGGGTTGGTGATTGGCTCTCTGTTTACAATGTGCCAAGCATGTGCAGGTGTAAAAAAAATGGTCTAGACTTTGTTTCAGGCTTTGGCATAGCAATGGTTTCTCACTTATTCACTGCAATCACATTTAATTCATCATATCTGAGTCTGGACTGTGAGACTAAGTACCCTTTCTTCTTCCCAGTGTGGTAGAGAGGGAGAGCAAAAGAGGATTAGTCTGTGTTTCAGACTTAAATGTGATTGCTGTGTAGAAGGAATAGTAGCTTGCTGCACAGAATCACATCTGAGTCTGAACAGAGACTAACAATTCTTTCTTCTGCTTTATTGGTACAAACAAGGCACAAGAGAGCTTTAGTCTGTGTGTTTCGGAGTAAGATGTGATTGATGTATAGAAGAAAGTAGCATCTGGCTTCTTAGGACTAAGGCTATGCCCATGTTGTATTGCCACATCCTTGCCAAAAGGAAAACATGTCAGTAAAAGTGTTACAAGAGCTCATGTCAGTTGCTGTCCCATTTTCCTCTTCAAATGAATAACTTGACCTCCCCCCCCCCCCCCAAAAAAAAAAAGGAACTTGTCATGCCATAAAGCACTAAGGAATAATATTGTGTTTACATTTCCCTCAAACTATGGCCATGTCCTCTTTCTTTCTTAGACACCAAGCAAATCAATTTCTTTATTCATCACTTACTTCAGATATGCTCAAATGTGCTACATGCCTAAAGCCAAATTTGAAGTTGGGGAACAATGATTTAAGTGATTTATATGTTGCCAATTTAATGGTCTCTCATCACTTATAGAGGATTAACCATTTCAAAATTATTTTTTACAATGGTTATGTATTGGTTATTTCCAGATTTTTTTTGCCCAGTTCTTGGAGAAAAATTGAAAGGAAAATACAAAATGGTGACTTTTCAGGTAATTCCACATCTTCAGGAGATGACTATAAGGAGGAGATGATCTATAAACAAATTATATGAATGACAGGAAAAGAAATGTAGTATATAAAATATCACATTTTTAAAAAATTATATGAATAAACAGCAAAAGAAAGAGAAATTAAAAAAGGTCATATGTTCTAAAAAAAATTATTATGTGAATCACCTCAAATGAAATATAATGCATAATAGATCTTGTTTTGCTGATTATTTATAGCTGGCATGGGGTGATACTTCATGCAGTTCACGACTGTTGTGCCTACAAACAGCATACAAAGAAGAAGAAAAGAGCTCTTTCCTTCTTACCATCCAAATAGATTTTTAAAATACACCATTGACAAAATGCGCTGCATGGAAATTCTATATATGTGTACTGGCATTCTTTTTATCATTAAAATGTTGAATACACCAATGACAAAATGTGCTGCATAGAAATTGTATATGTTTTCTGGCATGCAGTCAAATTTTTATTCACAAGCTGTATAGTTAGATCCCGTAACAAGCTTAATTTGACCAATCTGTAGTCTGGTCAGTATTTGTACCAGATTGGTCATTTCGATGGCTCTAGGATTTTTCTCTTAATTGGCTTCCACTATACCAGTAATAGGTTCATCTGATGATAGCCTAGGTTCTGGGCAATGTAGGCTGTTTCTAAATCTGGGCACGACGGCTGATACTTCCTTGAATTTGAGAGGATGCTTACCCTATGTGCCCAGACTTAAGCCCCGTTCACATGTGCCACCTATCCACAAATTAAGCACAAAATTAGTGGCCATTTTGCCGATGCCTTACCGATAGCTGCCTGAAAGGGAGTCACTCAAATAATGTTGCATTTGTTTCCTCCTCTATTCTGGCTACTTGTGGCTTGTTTGCAGATCGAGACCAAGGAAACATACTGCAATATTACCAAAGTAATTCTTACAATCTGTGTGCACAAAATAGCAGTTAGTATTGTGGATTGTGCATTACGCTCTGGGCCCTGTTGCATAAAACTTACCATTGATGGTAATTTTGCTACCAATAGCAACTTCTATGGAAACCTGGAATTTCATTGGCTGTTGAGCGGTGTTACCATGGTAGTTACCATTGATGACAAAGTTATCATTAATGGTAAGTTTTATGCAACAGGACCCTGGTATGTGATCTGCTGAATGGCAAAGCTTATATTACCTATGGGAACATATCACTATCGCTCTAGCTAGGGGTGCAGGAGAGCCCATTGCGTTTAAAACACCCCAATATTACGGCTTTTTTGGGGTGTATATGAACGTGGCTTTTAGAGGCTTGCTGGAAACAATTATACCGGAGTATTATCATGATTTTTTTGTATGAACTGGGCTTTTCTTATGAGAGCAGGCCTTGGTCTCTCTGTCCATACACAACCTTGTGTCTACACACTCTGCAGCCTTGAGGGAAGGCTAATATGAGGATAGGACATGGTTTGCTGGAAAGCCATATTTGTAGGGATGTGTGGTAATTTCTTATTACTGAAAACAGCCCCCTTCTCTGCTTTTTCCACTTAATAAATCGAGTGCCTCCTAAATGCTGACAGGCCTAAAAAGAATTGTTTATTTACTGACTGCTATTAGGCAATGAAATACTTGAAATGCTTTTACATGGTGATATTCAATGTGGATTATTTTGTTCATGGATTTACCAGGAATGTTTGTTTATGGTGGAAGGGGGGGGGGGGGGGTAAGGGTTGGTATGACACTCATGATTGCATCTGTATTTTTTCATGTTTTTTTTTAGAACGTTGAAACTTTGTGATATGTAGGAAAATTGCAAGAGAAACCTCTAATAAATGTGTGCATGTGGAAAGAGAGTAGGACAAATTGCCATGGGTCTGCCAGGTGTCTTAATGATTTCCGGTCAGTAGTCTGTTGTAGTCCCACTCATGCGTAAATTGAGAGGGCCTACCTAGGCACGCCAGTATGGAAGTAGTCCAAAAAGATTGGAACTTCTCACTGATAAACTGTGGTAGCCGACCCCAAGGGATTGTTCAAACCAGCACAAAATGTGTGGTAATGTGACCTATTTCTGGTATAATTAACCTAAACGTGAAGCTTAACTCCAACATTATCTGTGTATGGTTGATTTGAGAATGCCTGTATAAATGGTTGGTGATTTACCGGCCTCTGTGTATATGCCTGACATGAGTCTCTTCCCCTTCCTCCTCCTTCCCCTACTTCCCCCTCCATCCCCCTCCATCCCCCTCCATCCCCCTCCATCCCCCTCCATCCCCCTCCATCCCCCTCCATCCCCCTCCATCCCCCTCCATCCCCCTCCATCCCCCTCCATCCCCCTCCATCCCCCTCCATCCCCCTCCATCCCCCTCCATCCCCCTCCATCCCCCTCCATCCCCCTCCATCCCCCTCCATCCCCCTCCATCCCCCTCCATCCCCCTCCATCCCCCTCCATCCCCCTCCATCCCCCTCCACCCCCCTCCACCCCCCTCCATCCCCCTCCATCCTCCTCCATCCTCCTCCATCCTCCTCCATCCTCCTCCATCCTCCTCCCCCATTTTCATTCCTTCTCCCCCTTGTTCCCCTCTCATAGCCTTTTGTTACTTTTAGTACCGTACTATCGACAAAACCGGGGCTAAGAAAAATCACTCCTGTTCTCACTTGCTTTGGTAACCCCGACTTTGTAGGTAATGAATATTCATGATTCTCTATGCTCGCATTTCATGCACGGGGCTCGAGAAAGCGCAAGTTCTGTTTTTGTCGCCTTCCTTAACCCTGAATTATTTTTTTTTTGTTCTCACTGGCTTTCTTAGCGGGCTTGGTGAGGCTAAAAGGGGGGGGGGGGCGAAACACCGTAATTGCCGGGGCTAAGCAAAATTTGTGACAATGAGAAAAGAGCTATAATCATGCTTCCCCTCCTGCAAAACTAAGAATGCAATTAATCCTTTTCAATGAAATTTAATCGTATACGTTCCCATTTTCTCCCCACATTCCCCCCTTACTCTCTCTACCCCTCTCCACCCCTACAAACACTACTCACAACACAGAACTAAACTGTTCCAGATGAATTTGAATATTCATTATTGTCATTGCTGATGCATTAAACAGAGGAAGTGCTTTTCCTCGAAAAAGGAAGGCAGTCTTCATTCTGTTTTTCTGTTAGATAAAGAGCTTCGTTCTGAATAATGAATGTCGCATCTTTCTGAGTACCTGCCCACTCAATCAGACGCCCTCAGTTAAAGAGAGTATACAAAGAGATTCTCAAGATCAGCGCACTTGACTTGTGCATCTTGTGATCTACATAGAGTTTGCTAGCCTACGCTCAAGCCTGCAAGCTGCTCCCTTCTTCTAAACTACAATCACTTCCACGTCTGGACAGACAGACTAGCATTCTCTCTCTTCTCCCTCTCCACGACATGAGGGCAGAGGGAAAAAGGAAGCTCTACTTAGTCTATGTGTCCATACTCGGTTGTGACTGTATGGGATTGATAAGAAAGCTCACAGACTGGAACCTAGACTAATATTTTACAGGCACAAACCCTTATCAAGCAGTCAGGGAGTGAGTTAAAATAGCTTCCACTCTGTCTTTTTTTAATGTAGCACTTCAAGTTCAGGTACATAAGGGCTTAGTTCAAACAAGATTAATTACTCATCCGTTCCCTTCTTCTCTTCTTCTGTCAGAGGCAAATTGTACAGTAATTAGTCTTCTATGCTAGACCCGTTCGTAATCTGAACCAGGGGTGGCATTCCGAAAATTAACTTACAGTTGAGGCCAGAAGCTAACATACACCCAGGAAATTCAAAGAAAAGTTGACACTTGCCAAACATAAAATTTAATGTATCTTATAAAAAAATTGTGCTATCATGACGAATTTGATATCAAACAAATTAGTATGTCATGACCCTTCATTACATTGCTTTGTCATCAGGAGCTGAAAAATATTTAGGTATCATTTTCCCCAAAGAAAATCTTCATATTTTAGACAAATTAAAAATGAAAACTTGACCAAAACATTTCATATATGTGCGAGTTACTTCTCAACACAAACATTTCAGATTACACTTTTTTGCTCAGTGGTGACATATCATGATAGAAAGTGTAATATAAATAATAGATTTGACATTTATTTATTTCTATGAAACGTTGTTTGAAAATATATAACAAACAATAGAATACGTTTGGCACGAATATTTTTTTCTTCAAAGAAAATTTCACATTAAATATAATTTAATCCCAATGTCATCACAATCATGTGAAAGAGCTGAATACGCTCTTTTGTTTGATACCAAATTTGTTGTGGTAGTATTTATATTTCTGAAGATATAGTACATTTTATGATGTTTGGCAAGTGAACAAATTTCACTGAATTCCATGGGTGTATGTAAACTTTTGGCTTCAACTGTAGGTTTTGACTGAAAATTTCCACTACGATCAAAACTGGGATTGGCCTATTGGTATACATGTAGTATATGACTTGTGTTAGTTTTCAGAATACCAATAGCCTAGTGAAGACAGTTGTCGATTTAATTTTCTTTCAGAATATGCATTTTTTGTGATGACAACATTTTGAAACATCATACTTTTAACTAGTCTTTGTACAGGCCCTAAGACACAACTGACAAGTCACACTTTAGTCTGAAATGGTGTGTGAATTACATGTAGGTCTGTGCCATCATAATTCTAAGACTACACACAAGTCATTGGACATGTGATATACCATTGTTCAGTCAGAATCTTGCTCTTAGACAAAGCTCAGCTCAACTCATTGTGCATTTGAGCTACATGTACATCTGTGAAAACAATCTTCCAATGCTCTTTACATCTATATGTTAATTCAGATATGTTTCATGCACCATTTGTGTATTAAATCAGGATTTCCTCGTAATGCAAACATTTCCTGTGGCCTAAATATCTGTCCTTAATGTGCCATAGAAACTATGTGGGTGCTTTTCAGAGTTTTTTCTCTCTCTGCCATTCCCACCCATATCATTTCATGAGAGTCAAGCTTGACTAATACAGGAATGCAATGTGTCTGCTAAACTCTTTTCATGTAGTCTGGTTGGTAACCTTTTCCCCCTGAGTCTGAAACAATGTGCAGGCGCATGTATTTCCTCTTTCTCTTATTTGTTTGTTTTGGCTATTGTGAATTGTTTGTGGGGGCTATTTTTGAGTGTGATGACACAAAATGAACTCCATTAAGTATATTTTGTATAATTTGCCATATAAGGGAAAATGATGTTTGAACAGGGGCTCTTTTGTCTTTTTTAGGGGGCTGTTATTTCTGTTGAGAGTGCTAATTTGCCTTGAACCACGTGTAATGTTTTCATTGCTGTTAATTTTGAACAATCTCTCTCTCTCTCTCTCTCCCTCTCTCTCCCTCTCTCTCCCTCTCTCTCCCTTTCTCTCTCTCTCTCTCTCCCTCTCTCTCTCTCTCTCTCTCTCTCTCTCTCTCGCTTTGAATACCCTTCTCTTCCTTCTACCACCCATCTATCTCTCCTTCTCCCTGTTTTCCACCCCCCCCCCCCCCCTCTTCTTCCCTCCATCCACCTCTATCCTTGGGAATACAGCCAGCAATGTCATCAAGCACATAGAGTGTAGACATTGGTCATTGCTATGTTGGACAAGCTGCAGGGTCTTCCCCAATCCTTCTCAGTACTATCCAGTGATAGCCCCATGTCAATTACAACACAGTTTCTTGCCTATGGGACTGAGAGAGTTAATCATCACATATCCAACTAATGATAGCCCCATGCTCATTATGACACAGTTTATCACCTATGCTGGGAAAAAGAGTGTGAACAAGAAAAGAATGTATGTAGAATGATTCACGATAAAAGTGGATGATTTTTGGTTGCTTTTCAGGCAATCGTTAAATGAGGAATCTGACCAGAGGAGTCGACGGTTGGACCATGTGGAAGGCAAGGCGTGCGTGATCAAGAGACACCAAGATCTAGGCACTGCTACTATCACCACTAAACTGGATGAGAGCAACAATACAATTGGTAAGCTATTGGAATTGCCAGTACCCATGTTGAGAACTTCCCCACCCACTTCCCCTCCCCCTCCCCCCCCCCCCCCCCCGCCTATCATTTACCCCATCACTATGAACGTGGTCTTTTGTTACGTGCACACAATTTAAAAGGGACCCATTGAAATGTTGTCCATTATTGAGCTATATATTTCTCCATATATGATGGCTGTAAGTTAACATCACTCGTACAGTGTTGTGTAAGTGGTGTTTCTAACAGAGATGACGTCAATGATGTGTCTTTTAAACAAATTCATGAGTGCTGAAGTAGTGTCACCTCAAACTAAAATAAAGATATCACCAAACTTGTTTTGAATACCCATCTTAATGACTGCAGCTACCTCTGTATGAAGGCAAGCTACAGAGTAAAACTCATTTATGAAGCAGATTGGTCTGTCAATTGCCGGAAATGAGGAAATCAAATGAATTCTCGAGAATCCACGGTGCTTGAAATTGACATGGCCAGGAATTAGTCCTTGGGGTAATGAAACTATATTTCATGATCTGCTGCAGTCGGGTCATTAGCTCTGCCATTGACCTACGAGTTAGACTATAAATGCTACCCATCCATGTAGTTTGGCCAACCTGATAAAAAAAACCTCACAAGGGCACACATTTTCCATACAAGACTTGGATTAAAAATTGGCCACCTTAACACCTGTCTTCGAGGTCCGGCTCGCTACTGGTTATTAGTTTATTTGATTTAATTTTTTTTCTGTTATATGTCAATTTGTCATCTGTTTATTTATTGTTTGTACCAATGATTTGTTTTTTCTTGATGGGGCTCCTTTTTCAGCCAAACGTCAAGACGCCAACACCCTATAGTCCTAAACCATACTTTACTTTAAACCTTACAAGAAAAATACATATTTTTTCATATTAATAGGTCTTGTTTATTGTTACTGAATTCACCCAATCCCGGTGTTTAGTTTTTGTCTGATTTATTTGTTTATCATGTGCTTTTGCGTTTCCTCTTTCCAACCTCCAATTTGTTTCCCTGTCTCTTTCCCGCCTGTAGAGGACGACATCCAGATGCTACGGGACGTAGTGAGCTACATGGAGGCAGATGAGGAAGACAGCCCTCGGAATATGTCACCTCGTAGGGCGGGCAAACAGACCAGATTCGGACACGTCTCACCAGGTAAGCACAAGCAGACCTCTAACTTGCAGGCTCAAACCCTTGTCAATCAGTCTAAATAGCTGTTTTCGTAATGTATTCACAAATGTCCCCCTAACTACTGCCTCGTGACGAGTTATCACATTCACCTGTACTTCGTGATTCAGCTTTAATGGATGGAACGGACTCTTAATCTATTAGTTGTTGCTACTCGGACAGACCTTGGACAAGCTTTGGGGTTTACCATTAGAAACATATTATTTGAGCAAAGTGAATGAAATTTGCATACGTAACGAAAATGGACGATAACTGTGAACCAGCGGACACAACTAATCAGTCAGACGTTAGTCTGGGCTTACAGATATGTGTTTTGAGACAGTTTTTCAATTGTGGAATAGTGTTTTTTCTTTTCATTTTTCTCCATAGACCTTATACATGAAATGTCATACTTAAGTCATTTTATGTGCGAATATATACCAGTGAATAAAATTTGTTAGTAGTTTAGCCAGTATCACGTTTTGCTAAAATTGTCCGAATATTTTGTTATCTGCAGCTTATTGTCGACCAAATGTAAGTATTCTAAAGTGAATATAGATTGGCCTCTGTTATATTTTCTTGCCCTCGAGGCATAAAGTGGAGACTGAATGAAAGAAAACTATGATTAAATATCAATCTTGACCCATGCTTGTTCCCACAGATCAGGGACTGAGTGAGAGTAGTTGTTCTGAAGATGAAGATGAAGATGATGAGGATGACTACATCCGGACCAGCAGAGAGTACCGAGGCAGACTAGAACCAGTCCTAGGTAAGGAGACAAGTGGTCTTGGTTTAAGACTGTGGGTTACTTCTTTGTACTTTGTAATGTATTATTTCCCACAACTCATATAGTAAATACAATGATAGAAACACAACTTGATAAATAAACATCAAATAAATACATAAAAAATTTGAAGAAATAGGAATGATGTTGATTATGTTGAGCCTGTGGAGGAGTCCAAAAAAACAGAGCTTTGTCACCTGGGCCCCTTTGAACAAAAAAAGATTATAACCAAAATCATTAGTCAATTATAAACTAATTCTATGAAATATATGTAATTATATTCCACATACTAAGAATGTTGCTATATGATTGGTCAAGAGTTGATCACGTGATGAGGCGTAGTTTTTCCTATCAGATCACCTGAGAATAAAAGTTCGTTGATAGTACTTTTTGGTTTCGCTGATCTCTTCACTCCTCACAGTCCTAATGCGTGATTAATATTTTGAGTACGCGCGAAATAAAAGTGCGTTACACTCGGACTATCACTTGACATCTAACACGTCCTAATGCGCGTCCTAATACGCGTCCTAATGCGTGTCCTAATTCGCGTCCTAACGCGTGTTCCCCATGGCAGCGGCTCGGGGTTATGGAGATAAGTAAACGTTACCTTTTTACGTCAAATTGTCATTTTTGGTATAGATAGTTGGTTTCAGATGTGGAATATAAAGCAAATAATCAACTTTTGGTTTCAAGCAATGAGACGAGCTATCACTTCCTGGGCGATCTGAATGTATACGCTATCTTTCCTCAGCTGCGCTTCGGAAAGATAGCTACATCAAGATCGCCTCTGAAGTGATAGTTCGTCCCATCACCCTCACCAACGCTGATTATTTGCTTACTATATTGACGGATGATAATAAAAAAACCCAGAAATGTGGCAAGGGAAAGGGAGCAGGGAGGGAGGGTAGATGGGTGGGTGTTTGGGAGGGGGGGGGGAGTGTCAAAATACACTGCAATTATCTATATCTGCAGACTAGCATGTCTTAGATTCTCTCTCTCAGATGTGAGGAAAGAGGGGAGAAGGAAGGGTGCTGAATCCAGGGCCCCATTGCATAAAACTTACCATTAATGGTAACTCTTTCATCAATGGTAACTACCATTGGTTCACAGCCAATTACATTCAAGGTTTCCATAGAAGTTGTCATTTGTTGCAAAGTTTATATCAATGGTAAGTTTTATGCAACAGGGCCCATACATAAAGGGAAAGTCCACCCTTAAGTTAGGGTGCTTTTGGTAAAATCATGAGCATGAAAGAAACAAATAAGTTAACGTTTACCAGAAATCTGTGGAAGGATAACAGAGTTTTGAACTTCGAAATTCTTCACTTTGGGATATCACTTGTGAGCTTCTCTGCTTGTGTATTAATCATTTTGAATATTGTTATTTTCTCAAAAGGATTTAAATGATTTATCCTGTGCATACAGTGTACCTCTTTGAAAACAATGTATTCCTTCATGAAAGCCAGAAAAGCGGCAATTAAGGGGATCATGCAGCACACAACATGACGCAAATTGCATCACAAATTTTAGCTTTAAAAAAGTCATCGAGCTGAGATTTAGGCGGTAATGTTATGTTTTAGGCGTAATATTTGGGGTTTTATTATGTTATTTTGGCACATGAAATAGACACAAGTCACAGAGAATGTCATTTTATCTGGCACAGCAGGAGATGAGATTACTTATTAGTTTCAAGGTTTAACTAGTCTACAAAATAGGAATTTGACCAGCTGGGAGTAGATAAAATGGCTATAAAATGAAGAATGAACCAAGTGAAGCTTAGAAGGCATCAATAGTGTAGCATTGTTTGGACAGTTGAATTGTGCTTGCTGCCCTCTACTGTTTATTTTCTACTTAGTTTATTCTTTTTACTGGCATGCAAGATCTATACAATCTTGTTGTGGTGTTGGAGCTGGTGGCATTATTACCTTTAGTTGTATGTGTGTCTGTCCAGCTTCCATCTGTCCCTCTGTCTACCACTAATCAATGCTCCCATGTCGACCCTGCTGAATAAAGCGATCGCAACCCACTTGGCTCAAGTAGAGACACTACAGCACTTTTAACACTAGTGATGTAACCAAAATCCTATGTCTGCACATGAACACATTCTTGCATCAGAAATATACATGAATTCCTGAAATATATTTATATACAGATATAACTGTAGTTACATTAGTAAGTATAGCATGTTACATCATTTGTATGCCCAAAATTTCGTTTCAAAATTGAAATTACCTCTGAAAGCCCTTTTACTAAAATCTAGCTGAAAGGTCCTTACGGTGAACTACTCATGAATATTTATGAGTCAGATTGAACTCTTAAGTATTTGTTTCCACGTTTTTTATGTATTAATCTGTGCACTAGAAAAAGTTTGAAGGTTAAGCCACTGGCTGCCCGGTAAGCAGGAACTTGCAGGTTCAAATTCTTCTGGTTCCAAGATTTCTGCTCTTCATTCCTGTACAGGTCGGAGCATGCTATCCTTACTACTACTACTGTGTGTATGCCTACCATTTATTTTCAAAATTGAAATTACCCCAGAAAACCCTTTCATTGAATTTAAGCAGATATAACTCTATCACTCTTTAACTCTATCACTCTATCACTCTATATGTGTAACGGGACCATACCAATAAGCCAGCGTGCTTATTTTGGTTCCCCCACAAACTTGAATATTTAGACATTATGCAGTTGTCGTTTTTTACATCTTGTTTTTTAAAGTGGAAATAAATTGAATTGAATTGAATTGAATGTAATTTGTTGAAATAAACTGTTCTTGAATTGATGACTTTATTTTGTGTGTGTGACTGTTTTATGCTTGCCACAGAGGACAGCATACAGCAGATTCAAACGATCAACCACCACGTCCAGACGCTCAGAAAGGAGAATAGGATCAGGCTGTCAGAGGTAACTTGAACTATTTTACAAAGTAGGATATTTTATTATTGCCGCAATGAATCAAGTTTTGCAAACATGCTGTATCAATGATAACACTATTAGACTTTTGGTCGTGGGAGCTACAGGGTATCAATTTCACATGCTAGTTGATTCTATCCCATACCTTGATAACAGTATTTAAAGTATGTATATTCATGAATATCAGTAATTCATTAATGAATATGAATAATGAATGTATGTATATTAATTAATATGAATAATGAATAATTATAAAAAAAATTAATAGTGAAGTATATAAAAGATGTTCACATTACTTCTAAAAAAACAAGAAGGACAAAAATTAACATGATATGTAAAGAAACATGTATAAAGATCTGTAGATCTTTTATTTGAATGAGGGTAAAACATGAACTATGATTCAAAAGGAGAAAAAAAGATGTTTTTAAATTGTAAACTAGTGCTTGAAACATGGATTGTATTTTCATGAAAAATGGCAATGATTACTGCAAATGTGTGAAATTTCAGTGTTAAAGTGAAAGGAAATATGATTATCAAAATTAATTTTCAGTAACATGATGTAAATAATAATGAAAATTGTATTTTGTGCATGTTTGTTGTTTGTTTATGTTTATCATTGATGGTTTCTCTTTCTTAATCTGAAGCTGGATAATACATTGTATTCAAGATGAACTGTATCCATAGCAATATATATTGTATACCATATTTTTCCATGTTCATTTATTTTGTATCTTCAATGTTCATTAGTTACCTTGATTAATTTTTGCAGTTTGTGCTTTTAATGTTCAATTTATTTACGTGATTCATTTGCAAAGTGAATGCACTGACAGTCTCCTTTCTGCATAAAGAAAACATGGCGGGTCATTGTAGCTGGGACGACAATGCCGAGTTTGTTGTTGTTCATAAGCGCAATAACGCATGCCCAAACATCTAGGGGGCAGACCTGTGGACTTGCACTTGACTGGACGGTGATGATCAATACGAGTTGTGATTGGGGGAGATTATTGTCCGGCCCAAGCAAAGCAAACAAGTTGCAGTCGGGGCAGGGAAGGGCAGGGAAGGCGGGCGGGCGGGCGACTTGGCTGTGTGTGTCTTGTGTCTTGGTCGTGCGGGTCGTGTCTTCGTTGTCGGCGGCGACCGGATGCATCATGTCACGTCATCCGCGGGAGGAAGTGGCCCTGTTTTTGCTATCGATTGTCGCAAAAAGGCAATCAATGCTGCTCGCTTGAGCATGAACGCTCTCTCTCCTCCCTCCTTGCCCCCCTCCTTAACTCTTTACTTCTACTCTCGCTCTCTCCAGGTGTATCTCTCTTTTCCATTCTCTTCCTTCACCCCTCTCTCTTTAAATGTGTTTGTTTCCCTATCTGCCTTATATTCTCTTTCCCTCTATGTTTATTTTCATAATCTTTGTATAGGAGTCAAACATTTTCCTCCATATCTCCATTCCCTCTCTCAGTCTCTCTCTCCCTCTCTCAACCTCTATATTTCTTTTCAACTCTCTGTATTTGTCTCTGTCTCTGTCTCTGTCTCTCTTCCTCTTTCTCTTGCTGTCTCTCTTTAATTCTCTCTGTTCTTTTCTCCATCACCTCTCTGTCTCTGTATCTCTGTCTCTGTCTCTCTTCTTTCTCTCTACCCCCCTCTCTCTCTTTTACTTTGTGACTGGTTTTGTACTAGGGTGTCCCCCTCCCTCTCTCTCTCTTTTACTTTGTCACTGGTTTTGTACTAGGGTGTTCCATGACAGCATGATTTCTTCATTGTCATCCAGTATCTGGACTGTATTCCTTCTGAGCATCTCATCGATCTGTTGGATTATCATATAAATCTTCCTGAACTGTGTGAATCGAATGTTCCGCCCTCTTTCTCCTCCCCCAGAGTCACCAGTCTGTATAATTGTACAGAATCTGATTGTACATGTAGCTTCTTGTTTAGCCCGACCTTTGGCTTTCTGAAACTTCCTTCAATGTAAACAACACAAGATGAAAGTATTTTTCATTATGCATAAAGAGATTATTTTGTCCTGTTTTGTTATTCTTTTACTCCCTTCCTGTCTTGTCTTTCCATCTCTCTTTTCTCTTTCTTCTTTTCAGGTGTATCTGTGTTGATACAAGACTTTGATGATTCATATTGCTTGTGTGGCATTGTTACATTTACTACAGAGACTAATCAACTTTGGTCTTAAATGTGGCATGAACCACTCCCTGTTTAAGGCACAAGAGAGAAATCAGAACTTGTTTTGCAATTCAACTTAGTTTTTTTCAAATAATATTTCTTTCAACAACAATCTTAAAGTAGATGTATATATTTTCTGAGATATATGTCATTCCAAATTGAAAAATTAAGACCTTTCTTGAACCTAGTGACTGACATATGTGCACCATAAATTTAAAAACAATAACAATAAACAAACAATAAAGCAGAGTGTCATTGTGTTCAAATGTTATACTCTTCAAATTCAATAACAATCCTTAAGTGGATGTATTCAGTGTCATAAGTCTATCATTCCAAGTCAAAATTAAAAGTCTTCCCGAACCCAGTTTCTGTTTCATTGAAAACATTGGGACATTACTGATGTCGAACGGATAGCGATCAGTATTCCAGCTATGTATCGCTCGTGGGCTGATCGTCCCCGGATGTGTCATGAAAACGCATTGCGGAGAAAGTATCGGCTTAACAGGGCAGTGTATTAGATGTACTTCCAGACATTGAAGAAAGAGCAAGTAAGCCTAAAAAGGGAAAGGGAAAATGGGAGCATACACCCACGAGCAGCTTCCCTGGGGGCTTGTTCTATTTTTGTTTGCCAAAAAATACTGTGAAGAGAATTGGTCTGCTTTTGTCGGTGAGGATGGAAAAAAAAGAGAGTGAGGAAGAAGAATCTTGGTGACAATTCTGCAGAATATTTTATCCGTGTGTATCATAGTCTTTTATATTTTTCTAGGATGCAGCACAAACAAACAAGAAATACTCGTGTAGGAGAAACATAGAAAAGCTATTAGATAGTAAAGAGTTTCAAACTAAGTAGTGTGGGGTGTCACCGTAATGAATCTAATGTTTTTCCTACGTCCCCATATATAGATTTTGCCGTAGGGAGCAGTGAGCATGACTTGCACATAGACTGGTGAAACAGGGGGAGATCAATATGATGCGGTTTGTTTACAACATGCAACAAGTGGCTCATCAAAATACACACACACCCGTTTCCCACCGCCCACGGATTGATAATTTCTCAGGGCTAACTAGGCGTGCGCGAGACACAGGGGGGCGACAAATACGGAGCATCCCATTTTTAGCATGTGGGTGAGATTATGCTTGGTATTATGAAACCAGATTCCTCCTTTTGAGAGAGGATAGGAAAACACAGATGGAGTGGGTGGGTAGTGAATGAGAGATTGAATGAGTGAGTGAGTGATTTAGTGAGTGGGAGAGAAAGACATGTTAACATACAGATAGACATACCAGTACATATAGACAGAGAAAGGGGGTGGGGACTGACAGACCGAAAAACATACATACAGAGGCAGACAGAAACTGAAAGGGAGAGAGAGAGAGAGAGAGAGAGAGAGAAAGAGAAAGAGAGAGAGATAGAGAGAGAGATAAATACATACAGACATCTAGACTGACAGACAGGAAGGCAGAGAGGGAAATACTTTAGTAATCAAAAGAGACACAAAGAGGCAGATAGAGAGAGGTGGAGAGAGAGAGCGAGAGAGAGAGAGCGAGAGAGAGAGATGAATACATACAGACATGTAGACTGACAGAGAGAAAGACAGAGAGAGAAATACTGAAGTAATTGAAAGAGATACAAAGAGGCATAGAGAGAGAGAAAGAAAATAAAAAAACAAAGAAAATGGAGAGACAAAACATGCCAACAGAAACATACAAACAAAGACATTCATGCATATTTACTGTTTATACTCTGATATTTGTCAAAAAAAGATTTCACACCAAATGAAGAAAAAAATGCTCATTTTGAGATGTCAGGAGAATACAAATTCAACTGCCCTTCACGTCCAAGACTTGAGGAGAGATCTTTACACTCTCAACAGCCAAAAACTCCATATCGCATATCAGATTTGAGTGAGTACTTAACTCCTTGTGTGCCAACCAAAATACTGCTCTATGGGATTTGTGTGCATTGACGGTGAAATAATGCACCAGTGGCATGTTAAGAGAAGTAACATATGTTCATACAGTATGTACATGTAATATGAGGTCTGTGTAAACACTCAAATGTGCAATGTTTCAGATTGGACAAAAATGTCAGTGCCTTTTCAAAGCAAGTAGGCTATAATGTGTGCAGATCTTTGTGATGAAATAAGAGTGAGTTTTAATCAAGTTTAATAAAACTACGTAGAAATTACTCTCTATCAAACAAAATACAGTTCAATGGTTGTTCATATTATTGTCACCAACCTGCAGGTTTTTTTTTTTTATATATCGGTCACATCAGTTTGTTATTGCACTCTCAATAAGATGCAGTGTACTTTGATTATAGATTAATATAATAATGAAATGACTTGTGTGTGTGTCTGGATGGTGATATTAAACAATTACATAGAGTAGTGTACAGAAAACTTTATAATAGGATTGGAAGTAGTGTGACATATTGAATTGTTGATGTCTAGAAAATTGCTACAAAAATGTACTGAAGTGGACTTGTCCTTTTCAATGAATATCACATTTGTCATATTTTTGATATTTTGGGGCAAATCTGTGCTTTGATTGATGACTTATATTCTCTGTTTGCTTTTATAACATGTGTCATTGTTTAGATATGATTCCTGAGAAGAGCAGTGTTCCTCACTGAATAGGCTAGTATGTTTGAATAAACAAAATACACCTTTACATTATGTAAATTATGCCCTCAGTTGCTATGTTTCTGTATGGATGGCAGATATAGATTAGGACTACCCTTTTCAATCTAAAACTTATTTATGATCATGCCCTGAACATCAGTTTAGTTCATGCGCCACAGGGGAATATTATGCTTTTATGTACTTAAACTGCCCAAAAAACAGGGAAAAGTAGTGAGGCAGAGCCCAGGCAGACATGTTTCTAATACTGATTTAAGAGAAATATGCTTGAATGCTAAAATGTGCAATATCAAAGAATGCTCTTCAATTTGAGACCGCAGCTCTCGAATAAATGTTTGAAAATAGATGACATTCTCGGAAAGTCTCTCTTAATGAAACGAGACGAATCCCTCCCTTCAATTTTGCTGAGCGCTCTGCAACCTGGGCTTTTTAACAATCGGTTGAGAGCTGGTGCGGAGTTGAGAGAAGGGGTGGGGATGAAACGGAGGATTTACATTAATTTTGCTAGATATTACTTGAGGTTTCGATGGTGATTGCATCATAGCTTTTCCAGAGTTGCACAACCCTCTCCCCTCCCCCTCATGAAGAAGATGTGTCCTGCAAATTCTGAGAATGAATGTAAATATTTAATGTATGTGCCCAGAAGCTAAAATCTTTTGTTTTTAGAATTGCATATTGTTTTCTGTGCAGAAAATAAGATAAGGGATATTATACAAATCTCTCTAATTTCACTTTTCTACATTTCATTCCTCCCTTCTCCTACTTCCTTATACTCCACTCCCCTTCATAACCCTCTTACCTGTCTTCTTTTCACCCCCTCCCCCTCCCCCCCCCCCCCACCATACAATTTCTCTTATTTTCTTTATTTCCCCTCCTCCCTCCCCCTTCTGTTCCATCTGTAGCAATTCCCTTTTCCGTAATGTGGAAAGTAGATCATTGTATTGTCATAAAAAGGAGACATAATCAGCTCCTCCTTTTGGAATAATAATAGCACCAGCATGCTTCTTCTTTGCTCAGTCTCTCCGCCATCTTTTCCTCACACATCCTCTCATTTTTTGTTATTTCTGCATCAATTGTGTTCATAATTGGTACAAATGATCCTTGGGTAATACCACGTATTTTGATGAGAATGATGAGGTCAAAGGTCATCTCGGCACCATTTTAAATATTTGAAAAAAAAAACTTATTACTGTCTATCGATTGCGAAATCAGGCGAGACTAGTGGTTCGCGAACCACCTTGTTTAACATGGAAGCAAGATCATTGCATTATCACTAAAACTAGACATTTCCTCTTTCGGGAGTTTGTAAATGTCACCAGTGCTTCTTCCTCTCTCAGACCCTCCCCCTTCCTCTCTCTCCACTCCTCCCCTCTCCTTCTACCCACCCTGCCCTCTTCCCACACCCCCTCTCCCCTCCACCCTCCCCCCTCCCCCTTCCCTCCCAAATGAGACACATGTACCCATCTCCTCCCCGTTGCCATCCAATCTGCATCCCGTTGCATATTTTGCGATTGATTACCCATTCCGTGGCCTTATCAAATTTCAAATCTACAATTCACGACCGGCCACTAACCCAATCTGTGCCTGCTTTGATTGTCTTGTTTCGCTCGGTTTTGCCTTCTCCTCTTCTCCTTTCTATTGGTCCATACCCGTCATGTTTTTCTACCCTTTTTCTCTTTTAAATCATGAAATCAGACAATATTTTTTTTACATATGTTTCTCGAAACCACGCTTGCCCAGAGGTTGCTTCTCATTAACTCTTTGGGTATCATATGCGCAGCACTCCGTAGCTTCAGCACGCAGACTGTATTCGTTTTTTAAACAGAGAATAAGATGTACATGTAGTTATTTTCTGGGTCGCTTGTATTTATAAATTTTTATATATGATGAGCATAAGGTAAAATGCTCTTGATAATGATAATGACAATAGAAAATCAACCTTGATTATAATAATAGTAATGATTTTGAATAACAACAACAAAATTAATAGTACCTTTTGGCTTTTCCAAAAATAATCAACAGTCTCAAAGAGAGAGACAAATCAGGCAAGACTGAAAAAGAACAAGAACGAAGAGAAAAGCATGTCAATTCAATCAATTTTCAATTCACTTCATTTGATAAAAGCAAACAATCGAAGACAAGTCAAAACGTGAGTATAGGGTAGAACGACAACAAAATTATCATGATGTGAACAATTAATCCCAAGTACTACTGTATAAATCTTTCTGTATTTCAACTACAACTACTATTACATCTAGCCAGCAGATATCTTCAGTGATTTATCTTATTAACCCTACCCATTCCAGAGACAGTATGGGGTTTGTGTGTATGAATCGTGTGAAAATATATGTGTACCACTCACAGAATTTCAGATTTAGATTCATTTATTCTGTAACTTTTGATGAAAATTCATGAGAATCGGCTTTTACATTACAAAATGACAATCAATTATTTACAAATATGTGTTGAAATGGAATAAAGAGAACTAAAATAAAGCCAAAAGGCCTTGTGGAACAAGTTCCTGTGTAATGAAATGAAAGTGTAGAAATAAATAATTGTGACAAAGACAGATACATTACAGAAACATACCTATATACATAGAAATAAGAAATAAAAAGACTTCTCTAATGCATGGGAACTTTAACTTCTTACGTATTTAGGTAGAAGATGTATTTTTAGTGATTTCTTAAATACTAATCAACTACTGTATAAGCTGTTATTTTCGCGTACATATATTTTCGCGAATGGCGGCTTCTGCCACATATTCGCGTGTTGTTAAATTCGCGTTCACGTACACTCATCCAGGGAAATTCCCTGACATCATACGACCATGCTGTTGATATGAGAATATTTTCGCGCGTTGTTAAATTCGCGTTTGCTCGTTCATTCGCGAAATTCGTGAAAATAAAACCCTCGCGAAAATAACAGCTTATACAGTATTAAGGGTACGAATTGAATTAAAGAGAGAGATGAATTTGCAGAAGAGATTTAAAATTCTACACATAGTGTCTTACAAGGTTGTTATATCCTTAGTTATTATGCTGAAAAGGAGAAGGCACAAAAGAATTCATTTAAGATGGGGCATGTGGGGGGGGGGGGTGCCAGCCAAAATAAAAAAAATGGAACTAGAACAGAGATTTTGTAACAGATGCGTACTGTTTTAAAATATGTTGAATGTAAGGAGAAGCTATCAAGTCGTTAGGACGAATAGGTCGTACCATGTCTCAGGCATTACTGGAAGCCAGTGTAATTAAAAGAAGAAGAGGAGGAGTAATATGCTGCTGGGATGCTGTGAAGATAAAAAGCCATGAATAATTTATTTATGTGCGTTTCAAGAAGAAGGCTGTAGAGAAAGCTATTACAGGGCAAGTTGTCTATATAAAAGGGAGCACCTAAAGCCCTGTTTGATGCATTTATTTTTAGGGTTGGGACACAGTGTGGGCAGGGTATGCTACATGTACGTGCATAATTTGTATTTGGTTGATACACTGATCTGCAAATACATATAACAGATATATGTCTGGAAAGGTGATGTAGTATTCAAAGATTTATTGAAAATTTGGTTTTGCATACAACATTTTGAATTGAATTGAAATTGAAAAAAATTTGTTTTGTGAAAGATTAAATATTGTAAAGCAAAGTAAGGGAATACACGGATGTATTGAGTATTTCTTTCTACTGATCAGCGCATAACCAGTACGTAGTGTGAAAACTGTCCAGCCATTTCACAATCTAGAGAGATTTTTAGGGTGATGGAGGACTTGGCAAAACCACAAACGACTTTGAATAGCGGAGTGTAAATTTAATCGTTTGCTCCTGAGCTGTCAGTCGAAAAAGATATAAACTTGTTTCTCCCCTCTTTTGCTCCCTCTCCCCTTTTCTCCCCTCTATGTCTACCTATTTCTCTGTCACTCCATTTCCCCATATTTTCTCTCCCTCCCCCCCCCCCACCCCTTTCTCTCTTCCACTCTCTCTTTATCTCTCTCTCTCTCTCTCTTTCTCTTTCTATCTGTCTCTCCCCTACCCCATCTTCTATCTCACTCCCTCTCTCTCTCTCGTTCTCTCTCCATCTCTCTCTCTTTCTCTCTCCGTCTCTCTCTCCCTTTCTCTCTCTTTCTCTCTTTCTCTCTTTCTCTCCCTCTCTTTCTCTCCTCTCTCTCCTCTCTTTCTCTCTCTCTCTCTCTTTCTTTCTCTGTGTCAAGGCTTCGTGGTTTAGAAGGATAGACAAAAATAAGGCCAGTATGAAATACTAATCTGAAGTTACAATAAGACACAATTTACTATTTATTATCAACTTTATTTCCACATCATTTAAAAAGTACATCTGTGGGATCATAAAAAAATACACACAATGATTCATATAGATAAATAACTAAAAAGTATTAAAGCTATAATGCTCACTGAGAAATCTCCTTGCCTTTTGTATATATATGTCCCCGTTTAAAAAAAGAAAAACAAAACTGACATAGCATTCCCCCTATTTCGAGTACAATATAAATTAAGAAAACGAAAGTAATCACGGATAATACGACATATCAAACCAAAGTGACTGCACGCGTGATTAGCAGTACTCACGCAGGTATATATGAACAAACAAAGAATATATACCTGCGTGAGTACTGCTAATCACGCGTGCAGTCACTTTTCAGTGGTACTGCTATGGCTGCAAAGTTGGGCACAAATTTCCGGTAGTAGTTTGCCAGCCCCAGAAACGACCGCAACTGTCGTTTAGTCTGTGGTTGGGCTGCCTGCTGAATTGCTTCCACCTTTTCAAGTCTGGGTTGGATTTTCCCTCTTCCGATCTGGTGGCCAAGGAATTCGAGGTCCTCATATCCCAAAACACACTTGGTGGGTTTTGCCTTGAGATTTGCCTTCCGAAGCCTGGTGAACAATTCTCGTAAGACATTCAGATGCTGTTCCCATGAAATGGTGTGAACAAGAATGTCATCAATGAAATTGTGCACACCCTCCATGCCTCGGATCAGGTTTCGCATGACTCTGCTGAAACTCGCCGGCGCGTTGACCAGACCAAACGGCATTGTCTTGAATTGGTACAGGCCATTTGGTGTCACAAAGGCCGTCATTGGCTTGGCACGATTGGTGAGGGGCACTTGCCAGTAACCCTTGGTGAGGTCAATCTTACTAAAATAGTTGTCCTTGGCAAGTTTGGTGAATATTTCCTCCGGATCAGGTATGGGTTCTGCATCTGATACTGTGACCAAGTTCAGTTTCCGAAAGTCGCAGCAAAATCGGTTTGAGCCATCCGCCTTCTTCACTAACACGATCGGGGATGCATACGGTGATGAAGAGGGTTCAATCACACCAAGATCTAGCATCTCCTTTATTTCCTCGTCAACAACCTGTCGAAGAGCATGAGGGAGTGGATATGGTCGCGATTTGATCGGTCGCTGATCGGTCACCTCTATGTCGTGATACCCTAAGCTCGTCCCACCAGGGACATCAGTCAGGACATCGGTGTAGTTTCCAATGAGCTTCCGAAGTTGCTGTTGTTGCTCCTCCGTCAGTGTGCTGCTGATGTTCACGTCAGCTGCCGTCTGCGTCTGTCTTAGTGTTGGCATATGCAACAGCTCTTCATTCGTCATAGGTTCATTTCTCATTGAGTCCGATTCGGCGTCATCCGTGACTTCATCTTCTATGACGGACACTGCTGCGATTTCCAAGGACGCCAATCCAGCTCCTACTACATCCGCGTCTTTGTCCCGTCGGTGATACTCCTTAAGAAGGTTTGCATGAAAGGTTGTCACTCTTGAGCCAAGGTCCACACGATAGTCCAGTTTTCCCACCTTTCCAACGACTCGGAACGGACCTTTCCAGTGCATCAACAATTTGTTGTGATCCGTTGGTAGTAGTAACAGCACTTCGTCACCGACCTTGAACGATCGCATCCTCGCCTTCCGATTATACTGCTCCCGGTACCGATCATGTGACTTCTTCAACTGTTCCTGTACAAGTTGACATGTTGACTCTAATTTGTCTCGCAGGTCCATGACATATTGGTACGTCGTCTTCGTTTCTTGTCCTGTGCCCTCGTTTGTCCACAGCTCTCGGACGATCATTAGGGGCCCGCGAACGACTCTCCCATAAAGTAGTTCGAAAGGCGCAAACCCGGTCGAGTCATGTGGCGCTTCACGATACGCGAACAGTAGTGCATCTAGATACCGATCCCAGTCAGAAGGTCGCTCCTCGCACATCTTCTTCAGCATCTGCTTCATCGTGCCGTTGAACTTCTCCACTAGCCCGTTACACGCTGGGTGATAAGGAGTAGTGGTGAGGTGTCTGATTGACACCAGTCGGCTGACTTCCTTCATGACATCCGATGTGAACTGGGTACCTCGATCTGTCAGCATCTCTTCTGGAAATCCAACTCTCGAGAACATACTGAACAGTGCCTCAGCCACCGAAACTGTGTCGATATTCTTCAAAGGCACTGCCTCCGGATACCGTGTGGCGTAGTCCATGAGCGTCAGGATGTATCGGTTTCCCTTAGATGTCGCTGGGGAAAGAGGTCCCACAATATCTACTGCTACCCGGCGAAAAGGTACCTCAATCAGAGGAGTAGATCCCAGAGGGACTTTGCTAACCTTTCCTTTTTGCAGCGAGCGCTGGCACACGTCACAAGAACGGCAATACCTCCCTGCGTCAGCTCTGATGCCTAACCAGAAAAAATTCTGCAGCATCTTTTCAGCCGTTTTGTGGGCTCCCAAATGTCCTCCCAGGATTGATTCATGCGCCAACTGGAGGATCTTTAGTACACACATTTAAGCAAGAGCTTAAAGCGTATAATAAACAATTTGTAGCGAAATAAAAGTTATTGAGAAAAATAGCTGAGCAAAAACGCGAATCAAAGCAGCACGTCAATTGCATCAGAATAATTGCAGTCTTGGTAGCAGCTAGCGATATGACACGAAACTTTCAACAAGATAACGATATGCTAACGACCCCACTATCCCACCATGTACACACTCGCGCATCAGTGATTGTTTCTACTTACAATTTCTTGCCTAGGTGAAAACGAGGGAGGTGCCGAAACGAAGAATTCTCTTTGCTGGTATTGCCTGCTGAACATTTAATTAGTGGATTTCCGACTTTCAAGACTCCATAAAATATTCTAAAATGCAGGGTACAACACCAGAAAAATTCTCAAATTTGACTCTCAGCCTGCCGCTCCTTCAACGTAAAAATTCCAAATTCGTATGCCCTCAAAATCTTTCGCTTCCCACTTATATACACTGATTAAGAAAACCGCCCCTCGGGTCACCTGTCATTTTCCCGCGAAAATCTTTTTTCAAAACAAAAAATCCTATGTCGCCCTCTGTTGACGGACTCCCCAGATTTGCTTGTGACACTCTGTCTCTCTCACTCTCTCTCCATCCCTCACCATTCTCTCTGTATGCCCAGAAGCTGATAAATACTTCCAGCTACCTTGATCTCTTTACTGTCTTTGTGCAAATGCGCTAGGGTAGTTTCAGTGGATGGGAAGTAGATGATAAATGCATACAAGCTTTTTCCATTGGGCTGCTGCCCTCTGTGCGACAAAGTGTACCTGAAAATCAGATTCAAATTGTACCTTCCGTGTAAAACAAATTGTAAACAAATCTTAATGTAACAATTAACCTATCCAATACATCAAAACAAAACATGAGAATGTGTATGAGTATTTATGAAAGGTCTTATGAAAGTGAAAACAGATCTAGAAATGTGATTTTTCCAATGTTAATGTTTATGCACTTCAATGCGCATATATTCATATTTATGCAAAGTGATCTACGTGCCAAAGACAGTTTTTGGGGTGAGCTGATCTTTAGCCTACAATCTTTCTTTGTGCAGGAGATCTTCTTGTGGGGCTGCTGGTGGCCTGAGGATAGTTATACAAAGTGGAAAACAGAGTTTTTTTAAAGGAAAAAAAACAGTTTAGGGAGAAACCTGTGTGATTAGACAGGGGTGTGTACCTATGCTGTTGTGACACCTGCCTGTGTTATAGGCTGCACGAGACAAAAATCAATGTGCCCTCTTCTCATCATGGTGAATGTCTTGCCGTAGAGCGATCCTGACATGCATGTGAACTGTACAGACAGAAGGACTGACGGACAGACGGACAGACAGGCAGATAGACACACGCACAGACTACACACACACAGAACACACACACACACACACATATCCATATATACATTCATACATACATACATCCAAACATACATACATACATACAGATAGACAAACAGACAGATGCACACACACAGACAGATAGACTCATGAGCTAGGATTGGTACATTGCCTTTGGAGGTTCAGCGAAAATTAAAATCTAGAGTGACATACAACCTGACAGACAGATAAACAAATAGACAGGTGGGGTCAAGTGTATTGTTTAAAGGGATAGTCTACTCTGAAAGTAAGTTGGTTTCAATGAGAGGAGATGAAACACAAAAGAAAGATATTAGTGAAGGTTTGATGAAAATCTGTCAAAGGATAAGAAAGTTTTTAATTCATTTTTTTTTTTAATTTTTGTGTCATCCTGTGCGAGATGCTCTCCCATATGTTGTATGCTGTATGATATCATAAATTTGGTCTTTTTCTGTTTTTGATGAAGGAATATCTTTTATTCATAGAGCTGTGTGTGTAAAAACATGTTTTTAATAATAAATCAAATTATGTATCTTTTCAATAGAAGATTTTGAAGAGATACATTCTAACGAAAATGATTTCTTTTTCTCAATACACAATATAAAAAATGCCCATGTAAAATCTCCAAACGTAGTCCTCCATTTCTAATGTCACTATGGATGGAGGAATGTATGCAGTAAATGGCAACTTTGACTTCCAATTAGTTTCATTTGAACCATTGAAGAATTGTCTTCACCTAATCGACGAGGGTATTCAACTCTCTATGCACCGTTGAAGCATTTTTTTTCACAAGTAACACACATGAAAGTCACAGAGCAGCTGGGTCAGTCTACAGTAAAGGGATATTTTTTGGCACAACACAAGTGAACCATTTGAAATTATGACCACCTTGCACCACCAAAATATGACAGAGTGTTGAATTAATTTCCTCCAAAATAACTTCAGCTAAAATCCTGCTCTGAATGTTCACTTGTTATATATTTCTAAACTAAGCCTGTACAAATTTGCCATAGCACGCTGGTAACGGGACAGACGAGTGTGTTACAAACTTGTCTGTCCCGTTACCAAAGTGCTATGGCAAATGTGTACAGGGCAAATTTTCTGAAGCGTACAAAACCTTGTATAATGCAAATCAATACATTTCTTTGATATTTTATTATTATTGGCTGGTTTATTTAAGAGACAGAAAAAATAATGAATTGGAATTTAAGAGAAATTATGCAAATGCTACAGTACATGTAACAGAAATGTACCCCATTACTGTAGACAGTTTCTGGCGTGAACTGATCGTAACAACAGGCCCAGCTCTTTTTCTGCCATTTAAAGGGTTTAACACCAAATTTGGATTGCAACATTTCTACAGTAAATAAATTAGTGCAAAGAACAACCACAATGTACCTGCCCCATAAGCAAGACTCTTTAGATAATGTCTCCATAGATAGTTTTCGAGGCGATGAGCTTTAATTGAGACATTGATGCATTATCGGGATCTTAATTTCCTTCTTGAAATCAGAATGATTGATTCATCCACATTTTTGGGAGGCTTTTCACAGAAAAAGCTAGCGTATTTCTATGTGGATGTTTTGCACTCTCTTTGTTAATGACATGATGCTGGTCTTGTAATTACTTTGATGATTATTTCACTTGACTGTAGAAGATAATGTGGATGTTGAATCCAGATATGTTATGCACATTTCTATCTACATCTACAGGTGAAGTCATTCATTGTTGGAATATCTGTGGCCTTGTTGAGAAGATACCTTCAAAAAATATTTCTAGTGAATTTTATGAAAGAATGAGGACAGTGAGGAATTTAGTCGCTGGATAAGACAGGCTGAAATTGAGGCTACAGTGAATGGCACATGGACGGAGAAAAGGAACCTGTGGAATAGATCCTTGTCCAGAAATTAAAATCTAGCATTTCGGGGTTGGCATTAACACTTGATCTTGTGGATCGAAGTAATCCGCATTATTTGCCCGTCGTTGTCTAGTTGTCGGCCCCTGGGGACTGCCATGCACAAAAGACGACAACCCTAATTTAGGCTAACCCTATTCCTCGGGGTGATATCTATCACCTCTTACGCTCCGCTGCTCGAAACCTCCAAAGTCGGTAGCGGGAAATATCCATCTTGTAGGTAGAACATTGACCCCCGTGAGTCTTAGCATGCGGCATTGGTGTGTAGGCTGGCAGACTCCCACCTACTTCTCTCTCCCTCATCTTCACTCCCTCTCTCTCTTTCCTCCCGTCCCTCCCTCGCTGGCCGGCCTTCTTTCTTTCTCGCTCCCCTCGTACGGTATCTTGTCCCCGTCCCTCACACTTGTTTTCTCTTGTTGGAAGGGGATGTTCTCCTTTCTTGCTTGCTGAATATCCATTATTATTCTATCTCATTGATCTGCTGCGGGGATGTGTGGCGATTGCTCTGTAAATTGTGCCTTCCAAGCGGGTTGTTTTCCCCTGCTCCTCATTTGAATATATCCTGCTCATGTGGCTCCGTCCCCCCCATCTGTGCCAGTGGTCTGGGCTGTGGGTAGTGCTTCATCTCACCAGTGTTCTTTTGGGTTTTCACGCATGATCTTATCGATACACTCAAGTTTTGTCTGGTGCAGCTTGGCAGCTGTGTATAGACGGGCCGATTGATCCATTGTTGATGGTGGGGGTGTTGAGTCACCTCCTATTGTGAGGGGAGAGGAGAACTCGTCCCGAGCCATCTCCCGAAGAAAAGTTGGCGTGTAAATAACCAATCAGCTTGGCAGTGAAGTTGTAACTAATTGAATTGGCCGTGCAGCGGACATCGGGCTGGCTGGCTGGCGGTTGGGAGTGAGATGCCATCATCTCGCATCCATGGTGACGGATGATCTCTGTGCCTTGCACGCACACATCGTGGTGGATCAGCTCTCTTTGCATAATGTGATGTCACCGATTTAGCAGCCCCCCTTTTTTCCTTTGCTGGCGATCAACGACTCCCATCCGTCAGTCGTTGCAGGCTTTGTTTCTGTGATCGAGCCGAGCCGAGCCGTCACCCGCCCGCTGCGTCCGAGCCTCACCTCCTGCAGGCATGGAGGGCTGGACCCGACGTCGCTCCTCGTCCGCGGCATCGCGCCGCACCTCCACCTCGGCCTCACGCCGCGCCTCCACCTCGTCGCGCCGCCGGCCGTCCACGCTCCCCCCGCTGCCCCGCCAGACCGAGATGGAGAACTGGCTGGCCCAGATGTCCCCCAGCGGGGAGCCCCCCTCCTCCTCCTCCGCCTCCCCCCCTCCCGACCCCACCCCCCCTACCCCAGACGCGGACGACATGCGTTGCTCCTGGCACATCGGGCGTACCACCTCCAAGGTGGCCCCCGTGGAGGATGGGCTCAAGTATATGCTGGTGGAGGTGCTGTACTTTACTCGTGTCATGATCCCTGACAATGCCTGTTTGTCTCCACAGGGAGCACGCAGGGAGTCGCTGTCACGCTTCAGTACGTCCTGCCCCTTACTCACCGAGGACAAGCCAGAGGTCGAAGGTCAGTCAACCACTCACTTACATCTCCCTCTAGTCATCTCTTCCTTTCATAAACCCTGTTTCATGTAATGTGAGAGTTTTTGTTGTGTGACATGGCTCTTAAATTACCCTTTTTCTGTGTTTACTTCATGGTCATGCCATTCAATTTGTGTACAAATGAATACCTCCCTTCCCTCATGTGCACTGTAATATTGGCAATTATGCATAATATATGACACATCAGCATGCCTGACTGGTGAAACCTGTTGCTTTTTATCCCCTCATTACCATAAACCTTTCTTAGGCCATCCTTTTTATCCATGTGAAGATAAAGTGTGTCTTCAGTCTCTTTACCCCTAGCAATCATTGTTGTCTTCAAGATTCTTCATAGAGCTGTTTGTGTGTGTTTGTGTTGGGGAAGGGGCCCCCCCCCCCCCTGTACTTAGGTATACATACATATATATATATATATATATATATATATATATATATATGTCAGGAATTGAAGTTCATCATACACAAAATTGCTCTCCTTTGCTATTGAACATGCAAATTACATTTCTTTAGCTTAACCTTTTTTTCTATTAACTATAATCAGTTGAAAAAAAAAGAATGGGGGGGAGGCTACAATTTATTCACATAAAAGAATTTTACTGCAATGATTCCAGATAACCATAACTTTGCAGAGTTTTCTCATACTAAACATGCTTTTTAATCAAAACTTACCAATCTTTTCATTCATTTAGTTGTCTTCACTGTGTTTGTGGTGAAAAGTCCCCCATATTTTATTTTTTGTTGCCTTTTGATCATGTGTGCTATTCTTTGAAGACAACAAACATTGCACCATGGAAAATAGCCTTTCCCAATCCAAATTTAGAATCATGTATTAATGTACTTTCTGATTATTAAGGCTCTAGTGTAGTATTGTGTTTCAAGGTGATATTTTTCTTATCATTTTCTGTATTATTATCATTATCATAACTTTCTATTATTATTTATGTTGCAATGCTCATACAACAAAAAAAAAATCATACATATATTTACATAGTTGAAAACATAATCATGAAAGTAACAAATATTACCAAGGCAATATCCCATACCGCGGCACGCAGAAATATGGCACTCCGGTTGGGTAATGTTCATGTAAAACACTTTTATGGCTTCTCCTTTTTGTTGCCAAAAGGTAACATTTCTTATGCGGCCACGACCTTTAAAGGTCACATGTTTGCAAAGTTTATCTACGGGTGGGGAGGCTCCGATACCATGGCGACGTGCCATCTTGTCAGCCATGTCTTGGCAGCTAGGCAGACATTTTAGTTATCAGTTCCGACACCCTGACCTATTTAATGCTCAGCTTTGTCATATTTCTCCAAAAGCTTCATTTTTCATAAATGCATCAAATGCTTTCATTAGATTCATTGATGTGTTCATTTACTCATTAACCTATCTGTGCTCTCTTTATGTACAAACATGCATTTGTTCTTTGTGAATGTTCTTTTGAGTGAATGCTGTTGATACATATACCTTGTTTGCACTAATGTATTTTTCGCTTTCTTTGCTATTTTATTAATGCTGTTGATATAAATTGTATGTATTTTCTTTTAAATTCTTATTATTTAATGTTTATTGTGTTTTGGTGCTGCTCTTCATTTACTCATATTTACCTCATTTGATTGCATCTCTGCCATTTTTACACCAGCAGTGGCTGTATTCTTATTTCATCAGTTAGCCAGAGAAAGAACTTATCAAATACCTAATCTTCCCCTCCCTCCCAACCGCAAACTACTAGAGACGCCTCGAGACGATTCCTAAGCATTCAAGATTGTGTTTATATACTCTTTCTTTGCATGATCACAACTCTGCTGTTCCTCTCACATGGCTACACAGCGCAATCAGAATCTGCCAACTTGAAGGCCGACGACAACATCTCAATCTTATTGGGGATTTTACTTCTTTTGACCCGACTTTGAGAACACTTTGATTCAGATAACCCTCTGCGAACTGGCGGAGTGCCCACTTTTGTATGCAAGGCAGAGTCTGGACCAGTGCTGAACCGATACTTGACCGTTACTCCACCGATACAATGATTCGGGTCGAACATACTTCTGCTGTTAAAGAAACAATTATACTCCTACAGACAGCTGTCTCTTGTCATCACTTAATTTGCCATTTTTATCATTATTTTAGAGAAATCCCAGAGTTACGAAAACACTTCAAAATGCTCTGGTTGTATGATTTGTGCTTTATTGATAATGCACCTGGAGGAATGCTCATTATGGTCTGATATACCTGTGGATTGAAACTGTTTTGGACTTCCCAGATTGTAACCACTGATGCATCATACAATTGTCATTGCAATTTTGTGCTTTTCATGAAGACTTTTGTACATTTTTATGTCTAATTAGTCATTTTAGATTACCTTTCTTCAAACTTATTTATTTTCATATTTTCATTTTGATGAATAGAACTTAAGAAAGGCTCACAAAGATAAATTAAAGTTTAATTGTATTTAAATTGTTGATTCTTTAGAAAAAAATGGTTATTTATTTTCCAGCATGCATTAAATTGTTACCACATTCTCATAGAATGTATACATCATTTAGAACTGAGCGATATTTTTGTGTATAGATGAGTAATGTCCAATGATTGTTGCATTCATTTCAATTCGATTTGCCGTTTTTTGTACCTCCAAAGATACCTTTATTCTGGACGTGAAAGAGAACGGCAAAGAACACACTCTACGCCTTAATGCGTTATCATCATGGCCGCTTACTTGTCTTTTCCCCACTTCCTCCTCCTTTCCTCCTGACGTGTTCTAGCCTGGGGGTTCCCGTCATGTTTTGGGGGCACTTATCGCGTCAATAATCAAATTGCCCCTATTTAATTCAACTACGATATTTGCGCAAGACTCGCAAATGTCAATTTTTACAGACCCCTGGTATGGGTGGGTTTTTTCCCACTCTCTCTCTCTCTTTTCACGCCCCCCCCCCCCACCACATTTTTTTTATTTCCTTGGCTCCAATTCTTTTAGTCGGATGACGCAGTAGGTTTTTACAGCGATTCTATCAGACACTTTTCTCTTTAGCAACCTCTGATCTTTTCTTTTTTCGTCACCGCAGCCGTAAAGGAGACGAGCCTAGCGTCGAGAAAAGATTGGTTGGAAGATAGGGAGAAGTCCTTGACCAATACTGTCTGTCGGAGGCCCATATATCAGCATTTCATTGTAGCAGAGTTTTTAAACATTTATTGTGCATTGAGATTAAAGACCCATCTGTTGGATAAATTATCTACATGTATGGACTCTTATTCATATTTGAATATTTAACCTGGTTGCAAATTGCATTACCATCGCCACAATACTGCTATTACCATTGCATCGATACAAGTGTGCTGAACTACTTTATACTATGTATGCGGTTTATATCACTGTTGCTACTCCTACAACTAGTTCTCCTATTACTACTATTTTTAGTATTACTACTACGTCTTCTACTCCTACCACTTATACTACAACCATTATGTACTCCATTAGTAAGTAATATTATGTACTCTTCGTACTCCTTCTACTTCCAACACTACTTCTTCTTTTATAGCTACTACTCCTACTGTTCAGGTTCCTTTTACTTCTTCCATTACTATGTCTCCTTCTGTTACTACTACTGCTACTTCTACTACTACTACTACTACAACAACAACTACTACTACTACTACTACTACTTCTGCTACTTCTTCTTCTACTACTACTACTACTACTACTACTACTACTACTACTACTACTACTACTACTACTACTTCTGCTGCTGCTACTACTACTACTACTACTACTACTTTTTTTTCTACTACTACTACTACAACTGCTACTACTACTACTACTACTACTACTCCTACTACTCCTACTCCTACTACTACTACTACTACTACTACTACTACTACTACTGCTACTTCTACTACTACTACTTCTACTACTACTACTACTACTACTACTACTACTACTACTACTACTACTACTCCTACTACTACTACAACTGCTTCTTCTACTACTACTACTACTACTACTACTACTACTACTACTACTACTACTACTACTACTACTACTACTTCTACTACTACTACTACTACTACTACAA
Organism: Arbacia lixula; assembly: GCA_963669155.1. Classification (NCBI taxonomy): domain Eukaryota; kingdom Metazoa; phylum Echinodermata; class Echinoidea; order Arbacioida; family Arbaciidae; genus Arbacia; species Arbacia lixula. Next base: position 14,453,176 of record OZ022578.1, read on the forward strand.
CTGCTACTTCTACTACTACTGCTACTACTACTACTTTTGCTACTTCTACTACTACTACTACTACTGCTACTACTACTACTACTACTACTACTACTACTACTACTACTACTACTACTACCACTTCCTCTGTAAGCCCTTCTACTCTTTCTACTATTAGTAATATCAATCTGTGCTGGTATTTACTCTATGTGAAGCAGGTATGTTAACATCTACTATAGATGTTAGATTGTAGATCGCATGGATGAGCAAATATAGAGAAAGGAAAATCATACCTAGATGGGATATGTACACAATTGCTGCAATTACAATTTCAATGGTTATTATGTTATGTACACCAACATGCAGAAGGCTATAGAGGGAGGAGGAGAGAGAGACATAGAAAGAAAAGAGAGAGAGACATAGAAGAAAAGAGAGAGAGAGAAAGAGAGACAGAGAGAGAAAGAGAGAGAGAGAGAGAGAGATGGAACAGTGGAGAGGCAGAAAGAGACAGAGGGGGGGGGGCGGAGGAAAAGAAAGGGAGCACACCTCCAGAACACCTTCTTCAATCAACTTTTAAGTCCCCGGTATGTATATATCCAAGGACCCATTTAGGTGGGAGTAGGATTGGGGAAACAGCTGCATAGTTTCCCAAGCATTCTTACAACGACTCTCCACGTAGACACAAACAAGTAATTAAGAATGGAATTTGACCTTCACTTAGAGGGTCTTCTGTGTCGCAAAACTCTGCCGATGATTTGGCATCTGCACACCATCAAAAATTGGAGTACCTGTGCCTTCCCTTTCTTGTAAACGGCTTACACACTTTCCATTTGGGGTCTTAAGAATTCCATTTCATGTGAAGGAGCCCGCTCTTAGTGTCTACTTTAAGTAGCTTTAGCTATGGCAATAAGTCCGATCAGGTATATGAGAAGAATAATCTATTTTGTGTGTTCCCTGTGAAACTAACTTCATTTCCTGAGGTGTGGATGTAAATACTTCCTTCCCCCCCCCCCCCTTCTTCTCTCTCCCTTTCTTTCTGATATTACAGTATTTGTTTTTCTCTATGCGTTGACCTGAAGATTACTCCTCCTGGTCCTTGAAGAAACCGGAGCAAGGATAAAGGAGAACTGTCACGTACCAATTTGGAAGTCACACACCTAGGCTTACTTTGCAAATGCAATGCAGTTCAAGAAACCTGTGATGCTACAGGTTTACATGTATGCGCTTTAACAGAGTGCTGTATACTTCTTTTCCTGCATAAAGGTGCTTAAATTTGCATGTCATTAACACCAGGTCTTTTCATCTATCTTTTATTTGCCTTTCTGAATCTCTCTCCCCTTGTTTCACCTGTGTTCCACCCTCCAATTTATCACGTTAATTTTATCGGCCATACTTTGAATTTATCTCCCTTTCCTCTTTCACTCATGAGCAACTCTTTTTATGGCATTGACGACATATATCTCATCCACCTTGTTGTCATCTCCCCCCTCCTCATCTGTTCCTTTTTTTTTTTGGGGGGGGGGTCATATTATGTTGCATCCTCACATAGTCTGCTAGTTTGTGGTGTAGCATCTTCCCTGCTGACTAGCAGTAGCATTAGAGGAGGTGTTATGGAAAGGACCAGTGAATAGAGAGCTGTGACTTTGAGGAGAGTATGGGCATGAGAGAGATGTATGACTCTGTTAATGACTGTGACTCCTGAATGACTCGATTTTATGACTCTATTAATGACAGGCAGAAAGGGCATGAGAGGGTAGGCAGAAAGTACAGAGATTGAGAGGATAATAGAGGGAGAGAGAGAGAGAGAGAGAGAGAGAGAGAGAGAGAGAGAGAGAGAAAAGAGTGGGGAAAGGGAGAAAAAAAAACTAAGAAGGGAGTGGAAGGAAGGGAGTGAGAGGGTTGGGGCCATAGGTGGAAATCGGGGGGGGGGGGGGGGGGATGAGGGGCAGAGAGGGGTATTGTGAGAGATAGGGAGAGAGAAAGACAGAGGGAGACAGAGAGAGGGAGAGAGAGAGAGAGAGAAAGGGGGAGAAACAATAGTGAAGGTGTCCCTCAGCTCTGCATCTGTCCTTCTGTGAGGGATGCTGTCCTGATGTTAGGCCTTGGAGTGAAATGAGGAAGTGATGAAAACATCCTCCTCCCTGGCTACATTCCTTGCGGATTACGGCTCCTTCACACCTTGCCAAGAGGGCGGCACCACTCATTATGCTAATCAGCTGATCACGACCTCAGATGGAACGCAGAATCATTCACCTCCAGTGTGGTTAGTGAGGCAGTTTGTGTGGGAAATAGACTTTAAAAGAGCACTGTGTACAAATATCTATTGTTCAAACAAAAGTTTGATGAATAGTCTAGATTTATCCTTGCTTATATTCAATTAAAATAGATGTGATGAACATATATCTATATACATATATAATATACTACATTGATATACTATAGGAACACTTTTATTCATATGCATAAAAGCATAAACAATTCCTTTTTTTCAAAATGAATATCATTACTTTTTTTTAAAGTATGTTCAAACTTTTATTCGCAATGAAGTCAAGGGGGGGGGAACATCATCAGAATGAACTTAGTATTATCAGCATTTACTCTGTACGCACCATTGTCACACTCTTGCTCTTGTCATGCAAAGATATATTTTTTTTGTGTGTGTGGTAGCATCTCTTTGTCTGCTGGTAATTAACCCCTAAACATGCCACTTGTGGATAATTTCACCATCTATACACACACAAATCCAATAGAGCAGCATTTTATCTGGCAAACAAAGGGTTATTGGCAGCAAGAGAGAGAGAGAGAGAGAGAGAGAGAGAAGCTCATGTCTTGGCTTGCATGCTACCTGAATTACTTTGCATATAGGTAGATATCTTGGTAGCAACCTTCTGTATCATGCGGTAACTGTAATACTAAATGCCATTTGGATTGGGATGTGGTTTCACGCTGGAATGCACTGACGCTAGTACTGACGACATCTCCCATCTTGTCATGGTTATTAGTTTGCAAGTGAGCATAGTGGAACGTGTATTTACTTCAAAGCATCTACTAAAGACAAGGAACTTTGTTTTCCAGAAACCTATTCATCAGATATCCTCCCCTCCACCCCCTCTCCATAAAAGTAAAAAAAAAAAAAAAAACTTGAAAAAAAAAGATGATCTTGAGACTCTATTGCCATATGTAATGGGGTGTTTTGCTAAACAGATACATCATACCAGATATTGATAGTTTCTGGAGCTGCCAATACCAGTTGTGAGGAGTAGTGAATATAATTGCTGAAAAGTAATAACTCTTCTTTGTCATGTTTGTGCTTCCAGCTTTCACAATAGCTGCTTCACACAAATCAACTTGCTCAGAAAAGTTGTAATCCTCTGTAAAGTCCATGTTCAGCTTCTCAGCATGAACACAGCAATATAAGGAGATGAGTATTAACACACCCTGTCCTGTTAGTATAGGGATAATTTCTTCCCAGGGTTGGATAGAGTAAGTCGTCTCTGTAGATAAGTGTGAACACACACAGTACTGTGAGTGAATTGTTACATTCTTCCCAGGGTAGTAGAGTGTGGATGTACTTCTCTGTAGATAAGTGTGAACACACGCCGTCCTGTGAGTGAATAGTTAATATCTTCCCAGGGTAACAGAGTGTGGGTGTACGTCTCTGTAGATAAGTGTGAACACACGCCGTCCTGTAAGTGAATGGTTGATATCTTCCCAGGGTAGCAGAGTGTGGGTGTGCGTCTCTGTAGATAAGTGTGAACACAGCCGTCCTGTGAGTGAATGGTTAATATCTTCCCAGGGTAGTAGAGTGTGGGTGTACGTCTCTGTAGATAAGTGTGAACACACGCCGTCCTGTGAGTAAATGGTTAATATCTTCCCAGGGTAGTAGAGTGTGGGTGTACGTCTCTGTAGATCAGTGGGAACACACGCCGTCCTGTGAGTGAATGGTTAATATCTTCCCAGGGTAGTAGAGTGTGGGTGTACGTCTCTGTAGATAAGTGTGAACACACGCCGTCCTGTGAGTGAATGGTTAATATCTTCCCAGGGCTGGACAGTGTGGGTGTACGTCTCTGTAGATTAGTTCGTCCTTCCTCTCTTTGTCCTCGGCTAAGAAGAAGAAGAAGAAGAAGTCGGAACTCTCTCTCGGTGGATGGACTAGGCTGCGAGTGGGCTGAATTCTAAGAAGAAGATGGAAACCAGCAGGAGAAGGAGGAGGATTAGCATATTTTTACAAATCCGCACATTTTCCTCCCATGCAGGAAGCATGTTTATGTAGATTTATGTGTAAGCCTCGGTCTGCTTGTATATGCAGTGGTTTGATTTGGAGAGGGTTGCATGGATACTTCATAGTATTGCAACTGGAAAAGTCCTATGTGTGATGGTAGATTTGGAAGGGATGTACATGTATATTGTTTTTGTTTCTGTCTTGGTCTTTGGTGTATATTTCTGCACATTCAGTATGAGAGATTGGGATAAGGGAAGGAAGCTTAAACGAGTGATGATAATGAAAAAAGAAGGAGGGGGTATGTAAAAGAAGTAGTAGAATAAAGAAGGTAGCAAAAGTAAAGGAGGAAAGTAAGATGAGGAAAACTATGAATGAGATTAAAGACAACAATTTGAGCATGAGAGTGCAAGACTAGACAAAGCCTCACAGATTTGTTGAAGCTTCATTTTTTAAAATGGCATTTAAAATTTGAACAGATAACATCAGCTGTGTTTGATTAACAGGATAATGCTACTATTTCCTTGCAATACAGATATCATGAGCTCTGACCCATATTTATAGATCGCCTGTTTAAAAAGACACCATTGTAGTTCCTTAAAAGTGTGAATAATCTTTCTTGTTGTCCCTTTCTCCCTCTGTCTTTCTTTTTTTCTGCCTTTTCTACATGTCCCTGTTTCTCTGCCTGTCTGTCACTTTCTGTCTCTTTCTGTCTCTTTCTGTCTGTCTGTCTGTCTCTCTCTCTTTCTCACACACTCTTCTCCCACTTTATCTCCTCCTCTCACATTAACCCTCCCATACTAACATCCTTTCCATTTCCATCCCCCTTTCTCTTGCTCTATCTGTCTCTCTCGATTACTCCCTCTCTATATCCTTTTGTCTTACAACCTTGCCTTACCCCTGCCTCCCCCCTTTCTCAAGTGAGGAGAAAGTTAAAGATAGGATGTTGCTTGATGTATCTCCCCCCCCCCGCTGCCCAACTCCTTACCTATCTATTCCTCCCTGCAAGCAGCAGAGCGTGGTGGTGGTGGTGTGATAGGATGAGGTTTTGATGTTTGCATGATTCATTTCTCTTATTCACACACACCCCCTCCTCTTCTACCTCCCTGCCCATCCTCCTACCCCCACTCCCCCTTGCCACCTCTTCCCCCTTCCCCCCTCCCCCCTGCCCCTTTCCCTCTCCTCCCCCTACCCCCTCTTCCACCTCCCTGCCCAGCAAGCAGCAGGATGGGGTGGTTTGGATGTTGTGTAATGAATCTTTCCTCTCTTCTCCTTTTTCTTTCCCCCCCCCCCCATTTCCCTCCCTCCTTCCTCCCTCCTTCCTCCCTCCCCATCCCTCCCCAGAGTGGTGGTGTGAGAGGATGACATTTAAATGTTTAATAATTATCTCTCCCACCCCCCCCCCATTTCCCCCCTTCCTCCCTCCCCATCCCTCCCCACCGTGGTGGTGTGAGAGGATGACATTTAGATGTTGAATGATGTATCTCTCCCCCCCCCCCCCATCCCCATCCCACCCCCCCATTTTCCCCCTTCCTCCCTCCCCATCCCTCCCCACAGTGGTGGTGTGAGATGATGACATTTAGATGTTGAATGATGTATCTCTCCCACACACCCCCCATCTACTCTCCTCCCACTCCCCCCCCCCCCCATTTCCCCCCTTCCTCCCTCCCCATCCCTCCCCACAGTGGTGGTGTGAGAGGATGAGGTTTGGATGTTGCGTGATGCATGTTGTGGTGTGGCCTGGCATCTCACATGTCGGCCCCACCACAAGGCCGAGTGTGAAACTCTAGCGGACGAAGTGTGCAGCTGCCTCCTAGCAACAGCGAGACTCTCTCCCCGCATCCATCCCGCATCCATCCTGCATCCATCCCGCATCCCTGCGCTGACCTTCTCACCGCAAAAAGTTAAGTCATGTTTGGAGTAATCTGACAAAGTCTGGGCCGGTGTTTGCAATTCAACAATTCCCTCAAGTTGAATGGATATGCCTTGTTCTGCTTCCACAAGGTTCAATCGTAACATATATCTCTACTTCTCAGTCGTTATTTTATTGTATCAATTACAGTACATTTGGACGTTTGATAAGTTTTCCAGTATCTTTCTATCAGCATAGTTATGAGGAATTTGTCATTCTATGCAAACAAAATGTTTTGTTAAGTTTTGATTGAAAATAATTAGTTTGCATAAATTGCATGTCTCTGGTTAATTTAGTAAAGGGAGTGTATTGCATACAGTTTGAATGTGATTTGTAAAAGCGATCTATTATGAAGTGAACATGCTCGTTTACTTTCAGTGAGCTGAGAAATGATCACTTTGTCTTGAGATGTATTTTTCTATGTCGGCCAATTTAAATACAGTGCATTTTCACTCAAAAGCTTGCTTGTGGTATGTCTAACTAGCAATTACTTCATAAATGTAAAGTGCATTGCACTGTTTTGAACCAGTATCACCCATGACAAGTGAATGTGATACCAGAGGAGATTTATCAGGGGATTTTCTGTCCTGGAGAGGAATGTAATGCAGTAGAATTGAAGTTAACCGCATAGACACTGCAAAGCTTTTAACTTGTATGATATCAGATCAAATGCTCGTTGGACATTCTTTCAGCGATTGGCTGCTACATGTATTATGGTAATGCTTGTATATTATGCAAAGACTTTCACATCTTAAAGACTTAAATGGATCAAGAAATTAGTGTTTTAATCAACCGATTGATACTTTGCATGAGTAATCGGTAGAAGGAAGATGAGAAATGTGCAAACCTGTGCGGTTAATGATTATGCAAGCAAAGGTTGTTGTTAGAACAGCTCTTTCACCCATCATTGATTGATTGCCACAAGCTGAAAACAACATTTGGAAGCCGTCCTATAAAGCATGTCAGTGCCCCAAATAGAGGATTATTTATATCCTTGACCCTCTTCATATCATATCTCACATCCCTGTCTGCATCGACCCCTCAATTCCAAGAAAGCGCACTCTTTGATGACGTCATCGTTGTCCAAGGATGAATATGAGATGCTGATTTCTCGAGGAGTCCATGTCCATCGTGTAGATATGGACATAGAATCCATCACCCAGGAAAATCAGATAACTGCATGAAAACTATTAAAGCTAATGAGCCTTTGATTTTGCATCACGGACCCCTTTACTAAAAATGATGAGCCAATGATACTACATCACGCTTGAAATGCCGGTATTTGTGAGAATTTGAATATTCAAATTAAGCTTCAAAGCATTTGGATGCAGTGGTTAGGACAACAGGACCGGAATCGGTGGAATTCCATTACGCCATGACGGTGGGGTCTATTCTCGTTAAAATTTAGGATACCATAGTGCCATTCTCATTGGGCTTAAAAAATTACGAAGTTAGAAAAAATGGAAAGTTAGGGGACAGGTACAATAGGATCATTTGGCTTTTGGTATGGTTGCTAGGCAACTTTCACCCTGACTTCGCAATTTTTCTAACTTCGCGATATTTTAAGCCCAATGAGAATGGCACTCATGATGGAATCATCTCAAAATGATTTACCTGGTGAAATTCAACCAAATTTTAAATAGTTCTGCCACTTTTACAGCCCATAATCATTACCAACATTTCTATTCCTTACCTTTCCACAGGAGCTGTCATGTACATGAGAACAAAGTGCCCAAAATGTGGTTCTACCTCAAATAGTAAAAAAGTTTAAAGAAAGAAGAAGAGAAAGAAAGAATAGTTAACAACTTTTTTTGTACACCTACAGATCATGGGAGTGGGGAAATGGTGTTGCACTGTAATTTGGAAGCAACTATCATGTACACTAAAGAGAGAGAGAGAGATAGAGAGAGAGAGAGAGATACACACACACACATCCACACCCACTATGGGCAGAACACTGGCTGATGTGGGGAGCCAGTAAGATAGAGAGCGCTAACCCATGAGCTTGCGGTGGTGCGGGAACTCGTCGTCGGCCTGTGGTTTGTCAAGTGGGTTGCTCGGCGCCACTGCTTGGTGCTGCCTGGCGCTGCTTGGTGGTGATGCTACTCTTCTGGGGCGCTCCCACTCTCTCTCTCTCTCTCTCCCTCCCCTCTCTCCCTCTCTCTCTCTCTCTCTCTCTCTCTCTCTGTGACTGGTTTGTGGCAGTCTTAGTATCACCACACTTCTCACTTTCTCCTCTGTCCCACCCCACCCCCCCCCCCCTCTCTCTCTCTCTCTCTCTCTCTCTCTCTCTCTCTCTCTCTCTTTCTCTCTTGGTCGCATTTTGTTCCTCTCTTCTGTTTTTAGTAGTCTTGTCTGTTTTGTTTGATTTGCTCTCTCTCTCTCTCTCTCTCTCTCTCTCTCTCTCTCTTGGTCACATTGTGTTCCTCTCTTCTGTTTTTAGTAGTCTTGTCTGTTTGGTTTGGTTTGCTCTTTCTCTCTGTCTCTCTCTGACTGGTTTGTGGTAGTCAGAGTATCGTCACATATCTCGCTTTCCCCCTGCCCCACTCTCCCCCTCTCTTTCTCTGTGTATTTGTTTCTCCTCTTTTGTTTTAAGCAGTCTTGTCTGTATCACTTGCGTTAATCCATCCTCTGTATGCGGTTGGTTTCAAGGTAATCCTCATACAATGAGCTGTATACTTCTTTCTTTTATTTAATTGAAATTGTGCCTTTCTTTCTCTAAATTTCTGTATTCTGTTGTAACTAGTTTTTTCCCTTATCCATCCACATCTTTCCATCTCCTTCTATTTCAATACCATGTCACATTTTATATTGTGAGTACTAAAAACAAAAGCTAAAAGCAATCCTTTGTATGTTTTATTGAAAATTAGACCAACACATGATAGGGTAAAGCATTAGAACAGAAAGTCATCTTTTTGAAGATAAGAAGAAACTATCCATAATAGTAATACATATTGGACCAAATATGCAACAGAAAGAATGCATTTCTTTCTGATAGAAGTTTAATGCAGATTTTGTTAGTGTTTTACTTAACACTCCTGAGCCAGGAATGATAACCTCTTCAACTACTTGTGTATTGCATTGTATCAAGGCCAAACTGTGACTGTTGCCATGGATACAAGTTAAAGTTCACTATCTTCACATCTTCCTCTGATATACAGAACCATGTTATGTTCAGATTTCCAATCGTTTTAGCTTACCATCAGTGGTGTTAGCCTTGATTATCAGAACAATAATGAGGGATTCGTCCCTTTTTTTTTTATCTACGGCCATGAGTTATCCATGCCTTACAGGGCTGTCTACTAAATGCCATGTATAAACACCAAGCAAAATGAAAGCTTAGCAATGCTGTAGACTTCAGTGTGTTTTTATATCCCATACAATTCCCTTTTCCCCAAGTATTTATTTAATTATCATGAGGATTGCATTTTGCACTTGTTTGTTTCTCTTTCTTTATCTCCCATCTGCTCATTCCTGTTATCTTCTATCCCTCTCTTCTCTCTCTCTTTATTTTCTCTTGTGCTCTGTCACTTTCTTCCTCTACCTGTTTTTTTTTTGTGTTGTTCCACTTTTTTTGGTCTCTCTGTGTCTTTCTTTTGGTTTTTGTTTTTCTCTCACTTTCTTTCTGTTCTTATCTCTGCCTTTATTTATTTGTCTCTCTGTCTTTCTTTTTGTCTCTGTCTCCATCTTTCCTTTGTCTCTCTCACTGTCTTTCTTTTTGTTTTACTCTTCTCTTTATCTTGTTATATTACCCTTCTCCCTCTCTGTGCTGTTTCTTACCGTTATCAATTTCACACCCATCTCTTTCCTTTTCCCTTTCCTTACTTTAATACTCTCATGTTTTGCTTGACTTCTAATCATAAAGATATTAAGTTTTTTAAGTTGATTTATTTCACTGTCCTGGCTTGTCTTGGGATACCTAATGGATATATTTGCTATGATATCAGCAGAGAGACTATAATTTTCATCCCAGAGAACATGATTTAAAAATAGCTATCACTGTTTTTCCTTTCTGAAGAAGACACCTCCAAATCGACTTGTTGATTATCTCACATCCCTCAAAATAGAATATCTTCTTCAACTACCAAACTGTAGATTCTAAAAGCCATCATTTTCAAAATACTTGAGTAATGCACTCTCACCCTCTCCTTGTACATTCAACCAAGTCCACAGCCGATGACCATGGCTAATGCGAGAGAGAGAGAGAGACTAATGGAAATGTCTTGACTCTGCCGCAGCTGATGGTCTCGGCCGAACAGGATGGCTGCCCTGATATGCGGGACGGGGATACACAGAGGAGAAGATCCACCCAGCAACGGGAGATGCGACAGATAAAGTCATTGTCTTTTTACTCTTCCCGTAGTCAAAAACAAGGAGAAGCCGCGGAGACAAAAGAAAAAAAAAAAACGAGAGCTCGACGCTGGCTTTCTTTAAACAACGGTACAGAGAATCGTCCCAAAAGGAGAAAGGAGGGGGTGGGGGTGGGGTGGGGCGTGTGACAGGGAGATGGATGGTTGAGGAAGATGGCTGCCTGGCCCCTCGGGCGACATTTTGCATTAGAGTTGTCAATTATGGTGTAGCTCAGAGGGGAAACTTTTCATAATGTGATTCTCTCATTACCCGCTCTCTCCTGCCGACAATATGAGCAGCTGAAGCAAGCGGGGCGATTGGATACGGGACGGAGCTGCGACTCCCACGAACAATACCCGCCGCGCTCTCGGGCCTGGCCGGGCCTAGATCGAGGCCTGGCCTAGCGGTTTCTGGCCTGGAGGCACGTTGGACCATATGCATATAATGCTTACATGTAGCACTGGCAGCACGAGGCATATTCCTCTCTACCTCATCAGCGTCCAAGTCGGCAGCGGCACTGGCACTTTGACGTCATGCCTCTGAATGCTTGGCTTTTCATCCGCGTTGCTTAAAGGTCATTCACTTAATAGATATCATGGAATCGCTTTGATGGACTATTCATGACTATTCACAGAAAAACATGTTACATACAGCTCCCTTTTTTCCCTATCATCTTTATATTTTATGTTGCAAATCATACTTGCGTAAGTGCTCATTACACATTCCGATCGTTCAGTTTCTAGGTTTTTTTTTTTTTATAGATTTGAGCAGGCATAGATATTCAAACAGGATTCTGAAATACACAAAAAACACAAAATATACACAAAAACATAGTGTGTAAGATATACACAAATGGTTAAACTTGCCTGTATAGCATAAAAATGACTGAATCTCAACCATTTTGCTTTGTTATTGATTGATTGATTGTTTTATTACCGTCATCATATTTGACAAGTATATATGAAACTACTTAACATGACATTTCTACTGATGATTTCATTACATGGGTACATGAATACTTAACACATATGTCATAACAACATTTTTTTTTTCAACCGTCAGAGATGATTTACAACTAATGGCAATATGGAGTCAGATATAGCACATGTGCTAGTCGAGCCTGGCTCGCCTTTGATTACAAATCTGTTGAGACAAAAAATACCTAAATAGAAATAGGTTCATACATGAATTGTATGAAGATTATACCTTCTTATGAAAATGATTCTATAATCAAATTCAAAAGCAGTTTGTCTTACAATTTTGAAGAATAGACAGAGTTTTACAAAAGAATAAAGGAAGGAGAGGATAAGAATGGTGAAGCAGAAATGTCAGATAAAATGACATTTGGATTAGAGAGAGAAGGAGAGAGAAATGAAAAAGGACACTTTTTGTATATGTCACATGTGTTATGCTAAAGCCAGCTTTTTCTGAAATGAGGCCAGCTCCAAATAATGAGAAATAGGGAGAGGGAGTATAGTTACATCTGTGTTATAAGAGGGGAAAACCCTGCCGCTTGGTGAAATGATGACACAGAGAAACCCAGCTCCAACTTCTCGGAATTAAAGATACATCCACAATCTTCCTAGGTGATTTCCTGCGGTCAGAGAAATATAAATGAGCATTTGCTCCTTAGATTGTACATCGTTTGAACCACTCTACATATTTATAGCTTGATTTCTTTTAGCCAAATTTGTGGATTTTGAACATGCATGTCTATTCATAAGTTATGAAGCATGCAACATATGTAGTTAGAGGACAACTATACATTTCAAAGTACCAGGGCTTTTAAGTGAAACTACACTATTGCAAAATTATGAAGCAGGTCCCAACTTGCAAAATGATTATGATTACATAGTTTACATGTTTACATGTTTACATAGTATATAAGGGAGAATTTTAACTAATTTGATGACAAGTGCGTGTGTGATTTGGGGTGATGACTTTTAGTGATTTAGAACATAAGTATGTCTGGTTGTCTTTTGATGTTTGGGAATAAGATATGAAGGATTTAACGAGGGGTGAGAAGAAGAAGCAGGAGGGAATCGCAGAGACTGGAGGGAAAAAAAAAAGCAGATTGAAGAAATTGGGAGGGAGAAAATCAGCAGCAGTAATGTTTTCACACTTGTCGCCTCCGCGCTTGTTGCCGAGTTAAGCGCGTGATTGGTGGAAATAAACAGGCCCTCATGTGCACGCAAATTTACACTTGGTTGGAGTGAGGAACTAATGTTTTGAGTCAAAGCCACATTGCCTCTGCCTCTCTCTTTCCATCTCTTTCTACCTCTTTCTACCTCTTTCTATCTCCTTCTTACTCTTTCTATCTCTTGCTATCTCTCCCTCTAATTCTCAATTATTCTCAGTAGGTCTCTATTTGATTTTCTTCCTCTCTTTTTACTTTTTCTATCTCATGCTACATGTATGTCTTTCCACGCTTCTCAGTCATTCTCCCTATGTCTCGATGCGATTATCTTTCTCTATTTTACTTTACTTTTAATTAAAAAAAAATAATCTCTTTCTATATCTTACTTTCCCTTTCTATATTTCTCAGTCAGTCTTTATTCGACTGTGTATCTATTTGATTTTCCTTCTATCTCTCACTTTCTTTCCTTCACTTCTCCCTGCTATATCATTCTCTCTTCTTTCTCACTCCTCCTTAATCCCCTTAAAAACTTATGAAACCTTTAAATCAGGAAGAATATTCACCAAAGCATTTGAAATTTGTATTTTATATAAGCATGTCTCAAAAGATTCAGACTTAACACAGCCTTTCGTTTGAAATTGATAGATGGGAAGAAAAGGGGTTTAATGCTAAGTACTATGCTCATACTGTATTTTCTTCATATATGGGGAATTCCCTTCAAGCTAACTGCCATGTACAAATAGGCTCATTTCCCGATATATTTCCTGATATAAAGATTGTCTGCCATAGCTACCATTAACGTTGCATGCGTGTTGCTTTGACGATGCAAAGCTACCTGTGTAAATATTTTGGAATAATAACATCCTAATCTACAGATTCAAATTGGCAGCCCTTTGCAGTATGCTTCATCTGACTTAAGCCAACAACCCATATCATGCTGCACATACAAAAATGTTCAGTTTGAAGGCTACAAAAGGAGGTGATGTTGCCAATTTGAATCAAGTCCGGAAATGATGACCGTTGTACCGCTTCCAGAAATCCTTGTCACGCATGTGCTTTCATACCATGTCTTAATTGCGTAGAGATGGAACACATCAAAACCGTATTTGACAGATAAGAACCGATACAGAACAGATAAGAAAGTGAGTGAAAAACAACTCGGCTTTCACAAGGAGCTCGATCATCATTTAGGGAGAAAGCACTGATAGGCACTCATCGCAGACGATCTCTTCTTTTTTTTGCAACTTTTGGAGTGCGTTCCAGGGAGCTAAATGTCATCGTAGAGTTTTTATGGGGGAGAGGGAGGAAGAGGACCAAGTGTCGTGCTGGTAAGTGGTCGGACGAGGGAGACGCAATGATCAAGATAGAGCCACATGTGTGAATAAATGTCTAGGATTTCACATGCGGGGAGAGAGCAATTGTACGACTGGACCGGGCTGAAATTGAATAGGTCGCGGCACGTGTCGCGGGAATTTAACCATCAAATGTCATCAAGACAGCTTTCACGGAGAGGCAAATGAATTAAGAGAAAATGAGTGGCAGTTAAACGTTTGAGGAGGAAGACAGCAGAATGTGTTGTTTACTTCAAGTTTGCATTACAGTACAATGTAGTGATGGCAATGGATGGGCAAGGTTACATTGTACTTACTCTTTAGTCCTTATTAATTTTTGTTTGTTTGTTTGCACAATTTTACTGTTTTTATTTAAGATGTGATTAATTTCAGACAAAATCAACTGGAAATGTGCCCTATTTCGTGGTAATGATGAACAGATATGTTTGCTGTTATGGTTTTGAGTTTTATTCCAGTTTAGGACAAATAATTTCCATACATTATTTTATCTTGTCTTTTATCATCAAGATTTCTAAATTTGTAATACTGATAGTAGCTGTCCTACTACTACTGCTGCTGCTGCTATTACTATGACTACTGATGCTTGTACTACTACTACTACTACTACTACTACTACTACTACTACTACTACTACTACTACTGCTACTACTACTACTACTACTACTACTGCTAGAACTATATGACTTAAACTAACAAGTACAGTATAAGTCCTGCTTCCACTACGACTCCTACTAAAATATTTGTCATTCTACTGCCGCTGCGTGTATCTCTGCTTCTTGTGTTTCTACAGTTGTATTGGCAAACTCAATCTCTTGTCGGATTGTAGTCAGGAAATTTGGCCGAGAGGCAGAAAATGCATTACTAATCCCCAAAGTGCTGGTCAAGGTAGTGAGTAGTGTCAGCGCATCAATAATAGTTAAGATATATCCATTTGTTTGCATTGACCAGCCATTTAGATATTGTATTACAAGAAAAATATTGAGTATTTCATTTGTGGGGGCTACTACTCGAACCTGGATCGTGTTGCATACAGGTTTTTAGTTATTGTAACTAACCATCAATATTAACTATTGTGACAACAGCCAATGACCTCTCATTGTTACACCTGTTGCCACGGTAGTTACCATTGATGGCAAATTACAATTATTGAAACTTATTGAAAGAAACTTACACCTCTACTTTGCATTGTACTAGGGCCCTGTTGCATAAAACTTACCATTGATGGTAGCTTTGCTACCAATGGCAACTTCTATGGAAACCTTTAATTTGATTGGCTGTTGAGCAATGTTACCATGATAGTTACCATTAATGACAGAGTTACCGTTAATCTACATGGGCTCTTTTTTAATATGTGATGGGGGCCAAATTATCCTGGGTCCCATTTCTTAATCACAGTATTACATTGGTGCAGGCCTATTGAATCCCAATGTAGTGAATCAAGTGGGAATTTAAAGAGGGACTCACATATGCCCTTACGTGATGCTGAGCACCAGGCATGGCCAAATGCTGTAGATGGAAACTCGCTCTAAGTCTTGTCAGTAGAGAGGAGAGATCCGTTGCCGCAAGGTGATCTGGGGACCCGCAGTACCCGGAAATCGGTCGGAAGTCGGACCTGTGGTTAGCGCCCCCTCTTGGGGAACAAATCATCCATGGGTCATCGTTCAGACAGCACCGAGCACTGTGACTGGTTTAGGATTGCACATACTTGTATGGGTATTTCATTGCAATGTCACACATATTGGGCTGTGTGAGAAGTGAGCTGGAAGGACTGTATAAATGTTCTCGTAGTAGCAGCACGATCTTGGCTGCATCAGAATTCCGCCTCAACCTTCCCTTGATTGACCGAGCTTCCTCGGAAACATATATCTCTTCATATGTAGACCAGCAATTGGTGGCTTCTTACACAAGACAGTTGACTTTAAGTGAATATACTGAACTGGGAAGACAAAAGGCCTTCAAAAGGTGATCATGAGCAATCTTCTTGCCAATGGTCTTAAATTTATGTATTGTCCATTTTAGAAATGTACTGAAAGTTATTTGCCCTCAAATGATCCACATTTGGAGTAATGAGTGATTAAATTACAGATCCTCAAAATGTTCGGGCTGAACATTTGTGATTTGTGATTTAATTGACTAATTACTCCAAATTACAGATCATTTGAGGGCAAATAACTTCTAGCACATTTCTAAAATGGACAATACATGAATTTAAGACCATTGGCAAGAAGATTGCTCATGATCACCTTATGAAGGCTTTTTGTCTTCCCAGTACAGTGTATTCCCTTTAAAGCTCTCTGTAAACTTTTTTATGTGCCAGGCAAAATGCTGCTCTATGGGAATCATGTGTATTAATTCATGAAAAAAAAATGACATGTGGCTTACAAAGAAGTAACTATCAACTAAACTTAGGTAATGACTACTGGAGATATCTCCTCCAATCATACATTTACATAAAGCCCGGACCCTAGCTGTCTTATAAAGAATTATGTAACTTAACTTGTGACTGATACCAATCGTAACTCTTTATAAGACGGGGGCCGTGAATGGCTCATCATCTGTGGATTAAAGAGGATCAACGGCTGCATTATCCCCTTCATTGCACGATGCAGTTTCAGGCAAATTAGGACTAAGGCTGGATTTCCAGCTGCCGTTTAATTAATGCAGATTCATTGTACTCTCCTTCTAGTCACAAAAGAACGCTTTACAAAGATTTTCTCTTTAATCTGTCATGTTCGAAGCCGTCGATTCTCTGGATGATTTTTGCCTGGAACTATCCTCACCCCATATGCTTGCACAGTTGTGACATACCTACGATGCATCTATCAAGATTCAATCAAGGAATATTGTTACAATATGGCAAAAAGGCTTTAAACGTGATATCAAGTTGCAGTATAAAAGTCTCAATTTCGCAATGTACTTCCTTGATTCAACCTTGTGTGTGCTGGACAAGATTCTGCTCCATGCAATTCTCCCTGTCGCATAGCAAGCAATATCACGTCGCGATACCGATATCTGATTGATTACTCTTGGGACGTATACTTCTGGTAAGAGTTTGCTACATATTTAGTTCACGCAATAATGCACAGAATCTGTAATTTCGACCCTTGTTAACCTCGTAATATTAAAATGGAAGGGCTGTTACATGGACGAAGGAGTAGAAAAAAATTACCACCAATCACTCACGGTGATGTTTTTGCCTACCTCAACAGTGAGTGTGGATGGACTAATAAAATAAAAAGATAGAAGCAAGACAATGGCTATAGAATGTTCGTGAACCAGAAATTCATATCCCAAGAATTAAGGGTAAAAAAAATTAGAGCGCCACACGCGTTCAGATTCGGAGAGCTATATGCGATAGTGAGAATTTGTGTGTATGTTGATTGTGAAATAATCCACCATGGCACATTAATGAATAACATAACTGGTGCTTGAAGGCTTTAAAGTACCTACAGGACAGATAACAGGTGGCTGCTTTGTGTAGGATAGCATACACATACCCTAACTCTCTCAATGCTAAACAAAATGCTGCCCTCTACGGAGTTTGTATGTATGACTTGCACAGAAATATAACCTAGGCACGTGAAAAGTTATGCTGAGTTTCTGGTATCAACAATCTAAAGATATCTGTTGTATAGGACATATCACCTGTTAAAAGTTTGACTGTAATTGTACCAAATGCAAATGTATAAATATGCACATAATATGGGCAAGTTAATTTGATCCTAAGTCTGTGCACTTTTGATCTTGTTACCAGCAAGGAGTGCCAGGTCATGACCCGTGCTGTTCTTCACAGAGCCTGGTGCGATCAAAACTATGAAAGAAATGTGTTAAAAGTACTCCTTTTAGTGGAATAATCCCAAACTTTAATTTAATCATTGCCGCAACGCTGACCTCAAGTTACACAGAGTGGCACTGACTTGATATGAGGGCATGGACGAGAAAAACTCACACGCTTTGAAGTCGACGTGGCCTGCCCCGCGCGCCACCGAAGCGGTGTCAGATGTTTTTCTCATTCGCACATTCCTCCAGCAGTCAGAGCTGGCCAATTTGATTAGCGGCCACAAATTACCCACATGTATGAATTATGATGAGCTAGTAATGCTTGGACAGGTAGTGTGAAAAAGGGTTTATATATATATATATATATATACACTCGTTTGTATGCTAGGTCCCAATGTGTCACTTGTCTCTGCTTTTATCAACAACTTCCTGAGAGAAAGAAAACCAGAACTTGCATTGACAGTCAAATTTCTACTTAACTTTACAAAGAATTCTCAGAGTTTCTATCTGCTGTAGTGGACTTCTTAAGTTTTGTGTTTATTTTATGTATCACCTTAGAAATAGTATAGCCCTCTTGCAGGTTAAAGAAATAATAAAATGATAAAAAATATAAAATATAAAATATTAAAATAATAATTAAAAAATAAACAGAGCATGGACGAAAATACTGTATATGAACTCCACCCCCCCCCCCCCCCCTTTCCAAGTAATAGAACTGGAAACTGACTTTGAGCATATTTATAGCTAGATTTTAAGTAGGTTCTGGATGGGTTTTCCAAAACCGAGCAAAAGTGCACATCTTGGTTTTTCGCACTGCAAAATGATACGTTGAGGCAAACGGCACATCGCTGGCCAGTATATTAATGCAGACCATGATCGCCACGTTTCAAGTGTAAACAGGGAGAGTTTTTCACTTTTCCTGAAAAGGTTTGGGAAGTTATGTATTTTATACACGCTATCTTTAGGGTATACTGCTGGTGCTGGGGCCATGTACATGAAACCTTGCTAAGCCTAGTTAGTTACTAAAGTGCATGCATTGTAGTAACCGACTAGGCTAGTAAGCTTTCATGAATATGGCCCCTGATTCCTGCCAAGTTTCATTACTCTTGGAAATGGGCTTCCCTGTCTTTGAAGGCAATTTCTGCTTTCAATATTGCTTGTCTTTTATCTGGTTTCTTAAGTGGGCATTTTCCTTTTTAAAAACTTGCAAAAATCAGTCAATGGGATTAATTTCCCCCTTGAATGCAAGAACCGCTACAGCCTGGATTTTTTCATCATTCCAGGATGAACGATGTCCTAAATGAAATGTGATTAAGATGAAAGAATTACTTCATCTTGATCTGTCAAGATTTTGTTCATTGAAATCCACAATCCATAATCCATCTTATACCTTCAACTTGCCTTCTTCATCTAATCAAGATGTTTTTCTTATAAGCCTCTTCTCCACATACCCACTTACCCAAATCTTCCCAAGTGAGTTTGTTCTCTTCAAGGCACACCACACAATAATGAATTGCTGAATGAGAAGTATTTGAGCTAAAAAGTGGAAACATTACAGTGTGTAAAATTCACATTTTGCTGAGTACTTTGCTGAGTACTGTACAATGACCTTTTAACACTGAACTGTTTGTGAGAGTATAAGTTCTAGTTATAATTTTGTTCTTTGAGGGGCAATGTTTTATAAGTATACAGAGGTACCCTCATTGATCCAATCATTTCAACAAAAGTGTTTGTTTGAGTAAAAGTTTCAGTTCTGACGATTTTCTCTAAGAGGTGCACTAAGGTACCCTCATTGTTGCAATCAGTCAGTGTGGTCAGTGGAACAAAAGGGCACTTAAAAACAGGCAAATATATGCCCATGACACAGGCTTTAAAGGCTAAAGCAACCAGCCTATTAAGGGATTATGAGTGAGGACAGGGGGGTAAAGACCTGCTAACGAGACTGCTGGGAGAAAGAGGGAAGGGGAGGAAAGTTCAACATAAGTCAATTAGCAGGAAACAGCTAAATAATGACAAATGAGGACTGTTACTCTTGACTGCTTCTGGTGAGACCAGCCCTCACCCTATGGTCACTCATTGGCCTAGCCACATGAGGAACACATGTATGTTCATTGCGCTGACTCTGAGTACTCACTAGGGTTGATTGTGTTTACACCTATGTAAAGTAACGTTTTGGAAACATAATGGTGCTTATGGAAGATAAAAGGGGGATTAGGGTTAGCGCTGGCTATGTGTGAAAACTTGACCCCCCCCCCCCCCCCTTATCAGGTACATGTACATGTATATTGCAAAGAGTGGTTCTGTCTGTGTGTTGATCTATAATGTAAAGCTTGAGAAAAGGGACCTGCAAATTATTTTGTGATATGAGTCAGTCTTTGCAGGTCTTGGAAATGACGACAGGAAGAGGAAGTTCTTAATATTTACATGAAGAAAAGCTTATGTTTCATGTCGCAAGATTTGTTTTTCTTGTAAGTATAAAGGCTTTATGTGGTTGCTTATATTTATAGCTGCATTTTGGACCTATAATTGATTGAGTAAGACAGTGCATAATCCTTTGAGGAAATTCAATGTAAAGAACATGTATTTGTGATATCTTTCCCATCACAGTGCTCATGAAGATGTTGCTTGTATTATCATAGTTGCTTTTTTACTCTTCAGGAGATGATTTGAAGAGTGAAAACGTAGCCTGAAAAATTGAGAATGCAATCATGATGCCACTACATGAAGTTTCATGTACAACAGGGAAACTATGTTCACCAGCCCAGATTCACTGCTGTACCTGTGTGTACTATACCCTTAAAGAAAGCGTGCCAGCGCTCTGATTGGTGCGAATGTAAACACACCTTGATGTCTGCGGATTAAGTGTAACCTCAACTCTCATTTCCTTCTTGCTCTGTCCACTCCCAAACAAAGAACCCTTGTAATGTGTTTGAGCAGGGCAAAGAAAAATGGACCCAACAGTTCTGTGCACAATCATGTTTCATCTCTATTGAACTTTGGTATTTCTTCAGCAATTTTGCTCAGATTTTTTTGAAGTTTGTGAGATAGGGGAGTGAGAGAGAAAGAGAGAGGAGGTAAGAGATTGAGGTTGATGTGGTGGAGATGAGATTGGAAGGGACAAAGAAGGAAGGGTAAACAAGCTTGGAGGAAGAAGCTTCCAGCGCTAAGGATTCCTGGAACATTGAATCAGCTCTGGTGTTGGTTTTGTGTGTGTTGTGTGCAATGAAAGGTTAGGAGAGGGATTGGAGGATGGGGGGGGGGGGGCGGTTAGTGACAGCTTTCTATGAAAAGGGGGAAGGTGGGGGAAACAGAAAGGAGGGTATGGTGCACCCATGAATGTTTGCACACACACACATACACACACACACACATACACACACATACACACACATACACACACACACACACACACACACACACACACACACACACACACACACACACACACACACACACACACACACACACACACACACACACACACACACACACACACACACACACACACACACACACACACACACACACACACAAACATAGAGAACCACTGGAGCGTAGAGGAGAGAAGGGTGCAAGTGCATGGGGGTGTGCGGGCCTGGAAATGGGTACTTCCTGTCCCCCTCAGTATCCCCTGTGAGGCTGGAGTGGGAGGGACTTCCACGCAGGGGTGAAATTACTGCACAAAAGGAACCACAATAGGCAGGCCTAATCGCGCAGGGGATGCTCTAATTTTCACAAAGGAAATCCATTATCCAGCTGTTTGAATATTGCTCACCCCCCATTAAAAATGTTTGAATTTGACCCTGCTGGACTAACTGTAAGTCAAGTATGCTGGGTTTGTGTTTTCTTCCAGTTTATGTTTTTGTGTTGAGGGATTGCTAGCAGTGCGTCGACTTCACACCCACCATGGTTTTTGGAGTGATAAGCCTTGATATGGTTGAATGTAAATGAGGATTAAGCGAGACGTTGACATTTTCATCCATTCTCACCCCACGAAAACGCTTCGGGATTGCGTCCCGATTGCGTCCGTCAGACTCTGTTTTTCCATGTGATTACTCAGCGATGGTACCCTTCAGCTCCGGGATTTATACATGAGGAATACAGCCAGATCTACCCTGGATTTTTACCATATTGGATTCATACTCGCCTTCCCAAGTCGTGCGACTTTTGGCTTTGAGACTTGTTGACAGAGGGGGGGCGCGGGGAGGACACTTGTTCAGCAACGGACGCGGAACGCGACCCACCGTCCATCCCAGGATTCCTACCCTATGGAGATACCTTACCTGAAACACCACCCTTACCTTTCTTCACGGTTTGGCTGGAAAAAGGTGCAGTCTAAGATGCCCCTCTTTGTCACCACACAGAAGATTATGCGTAAGTATCGATTTTTCATCGCTGGGCCAGCTTGTGTGATGCGGGGCGGAAACGTGTTGCCCGTTGTGACTTAATTTTCAGTTGGTTGGATAATCTCTCTTTCTCAGAAGACACTTGGAAGAAAGGAACATTTGATTTAACATCTTTACGGCATCACCTCAAGGCATATATGGAAAGAGGGGGCATCTCTCTTTCATACACCTGCCAAAACATGATATAGGAAAAAAAACTTTAATAGATGAAATATGTTTACCCTAAAAACCAATATGTTGTTTATATGGGGTGACAATCAGTGTTTTTTTTTTGCTAAGTACAGTGATTTGTGTGGTTTTGTGTGTGTGCGTGTGTGTGTGTGTGTGTGTGTGTGTGTGTGTGCATGCGCGTGCATGCGTGTGTGTGTGTGTGTGTGTGTGTATGTGTGAGTGATAAGACTTTAAAGATATTTGTTCTCAGGAAAGATACACAAGGCATACGTATTGCTTGATATACAATTCGCCCGACTTCCAGACCTCAGTATTTCCAAACCAAGCTATTCACTAAATGGGGTCTGGTTGCAGTAGACTGATTATTTTTGCTCTCTCATCTAGCTTGGAAAAAATGAAAAAAAGAGGAGAATGTTAAAGAAACTAGTCTTATGAATACTAAACTCTATTTTTTACTTAGAATTAAAACTGTCCAACAGCCTAGAAACCAGGCTCAAAATAAAATAAAAAGGTTGAACAATCACATTTCTTCTTTTTTTGTGTGTGGTTTTTTTAACCATTTCTGTATCATAGAAGTTTAAGGCGCTGGAAAAGATATGTAGCCAAACAACAAGAGCACGCATAGCCCAGAAAATGTCTGGTATTTTACTTGATGCTGCTAATGGTTTTCGTTTTTTTTTTTCTGAATCGAATCAATTCAGCTGCTCCAGCGCATTCAGCCTAATGAGTCATTTATCATACTCCAAGAGCAGATTTGTGTCATGCCAAAATCACTTGCAAATTTGAGCAGTTAGTAAAATGGCAGCAACTGATGAGCTGTTTAAAGGCAGGGTGTCCCATTTGCAGGCCTTGTGTTTTTAAGAATTAATCAGAATAAAAGGCTCTCAAAAGGAATTTTCATATTTTCTTCTTGACCTTTCCATTTCAAAGTGATATTTTGATTGGTGTTTTTAACAATAAAATCTAATTACCTTCAACGTTTATTTTCAGCTTTGTATTATGATGCAATTACAGTATGCGGAAAATTAGCAGATTTAGATGGATAACTCTACTTTGTTTTGCATTTGAAAAAAAAGCTTGTGAAGAAAACAACAATGAAGTATTGTTTATCAAATTGTTTGAATTCTACATATTTCACAAATTTGATCTACAGCATATGCTGTTCTAGTGGTTTATTTAGTGTTTTATAGAATTTGCCTTTGTCTGCAGAAGGGATATGTTACCTTTAAAAGTCCTTTGGAGGTCCCCATGGTGACAGTCTTAACAAATAGGATAACCTTTGGTAGCATGGTTGTTATCTGTTGTGATAATCGACCCACTTTGGGGGTTAAGGAAGAGATATACAAGACAGAGAGGAAAAAATAGATTGATTTATACTATGATGACTTGTTGTTGTTGATAATGGAGAGCTTACAATCCATGTGACAAATTCTCTCTGAATTT
The DNA here is from genome assembly GCA_963669155.1 of Arbacia lixula. Classification (NCBI taxonomy): domain Eukaryota; kingdom Metazoa; phylum Echinodermata; class Echinoidea; order Arbacioida; family Arbaciidae; genus Arbacia; species Arbacia lixula. The sequence continues at coordinate 14,476,925 of OZ022578.1, forward strand.
TGA
>OZ022578.1:14481927-14654427 GCA_963669155.1 Arbacia lixula
CAGGGAAGAACCTAGCAAAGACTGCCCTCACCCACCCCAATCATGTCAACGTTTGGTCTTCATCGCTCTGTGTTCAACCAGTGAAAGCAGGGAAGAACCTAGCAAAGACTGCCCTCAACCACCCCAATCATGTCAACGATGTACCTGTTGCTCCTGAGAACCTCTCTCCGGGAACATACTCATCTGGAAAAAAGCGTGTCAATAAAATCTACCGGTGCATCGCGAGCTTCTTATATTCGGTCCAGAGGAACGGAACGGAAAGTCGCGATGTCAGAGAGACACAACTGGACCAATCTAATGATGCCCCATGCCGGGTGACCTCAATAAAACATCACAGATTTCTCTTACGACATGAGCACAGGGTTTATGCTTGAGTAATAACTTGGGAGTTACGTGGGAAATGAAGGAGTGCATTTATACTGTAGTCTTGCGTTTGTATCCCAGGTTTGCAATCCCTGGTGGGTTTCTTACTGAGTCTGATTGTGAAGACTAGGAGAGTCCTCATGTATAGACCTTCCCTCCGTGGCATCTTAACCCCTCACTGGAATTACCCGTGAGCTAGTCTAGTGTTGCATAACTCACTGCTAAGGTATTTGTTGAATCTGTCCAGACCATGCATCCCTGAAGATGGAAGTCATCAGAAAAGGGTCTGCGTCGTGAGACTAACCCGGGGTCTGTGGGGGGAGGAAAGGTTGTACATGTACGTAAATGTACTGATGGATGTATATAGAGGAGGGGGGAGGAGGAGAGGGAGCTGCTAAATACAGAGACAAGACAACGTGAGTGACCCGTCATGCCTATCCTAGTGTGCAAATTGACATTTGTTGGATGCTCAGAGTACGTCACTGCGAAGTTCACAGCTAGCGAATTTGTGTTTGCCTTGGACAAAGTTTTTTCCCTGTCTGCCCTTTTTCCACCCGTTTTTTTTTTCTTTCCCTTTTGGCAAAAAAGAGAAAAGGGAAATGAGGTAGGGTTTTTCAGAGATACGATCGCAAAAAGAAGCGAAACGCACAAAAAAAAAACGGTAGGGAGTTTTGCGTTCGGCTGACTGAGCATAGCATAGGCTCATGTTACCGTGGTTTTCGTTTTCATGTGTAAACGTGGTCGTTTTGTGTTTGTATGAGGATGAGAGAGTGATATGACAGGTATTCCACCTGTTGCTGAGAGAAATTGCCCAGAGTCACTTGTCAGACTCACAGAAATATGCACCTGCCTCAACGATTCCTCTGCAGCAAATCTTGAGGTTAGACGATCATTTGCCTCAGTAATAGGCAGCTAGGAATGTTTTTCAGTAAACATCACTCAATGGCAGATTGACAGATAGACATAAAGATAAGCATCCATCCATTGGGAGGGGGGGGGTCAGCTTTTAGTGAAATCAACTACATCGAAATGTGAAATGTATTGAGAGACACCATGAACGTTTCACCGTGATCATTAGATATTAGACATCGATGCGGCTGTAGCCTACTATCATGTTCCCCCAAAGGTCATGACAGTGTGAGAGCATTTCAGCTTAATCTAGCCCTCTCTTGTTCAAGTATGTCATTAAGAGTAAGAACTCAAAACGTGCTGTAACGCACACCCCTTTGTCGATACAGAGGCCTACCACGTGAAAAAAAGATCCGAGATCAGTCCTGACAAGAGGAAATCAAAATGGATGAACCAATACTGGGAATGCATACATAAATGGAAAACATCAAGCAAAACTAGTTTCTCTTACAGAAAAGGAAGAAAAACTGTATGGTGATATTGGGGATTGTGACCACAAAGTTTCCTGGCGCAGCGATGCTGTGGAGTGTCGCGGTGCTGCAAAGGAAGTATGGATGCCAAGAAGCTTTTCCTCAATTTCATGCATGTTTTTAGGATCCCATCAGATTTTGAAATAATCCCAATTTGAGATACTGAAAATTGCATGCTTCCTAAACTGCATATAGCCAGTCATACACGTAATAGAGTACCACAGTGGTGTCGTCATATGAACGTGTTGTCAAGACAACTGGTTCTAAACAAAATCACTCCGGTGAAAGGTTTACCGGTTCATTAGTGTCTAGCGGGCTAGTGTCTGGCACTCCCAATGAGAGTCCCCGTTGTGATCACCGCTGCTTGCTCTACTCGCATAGTTTAGAACCAGTCGTCTTGACAATATGCTCATATGATGTCACACTTCAGTGCTCTATATAGCTCATTTGCAGGGATGCCTGATCCATGTTGCTTATATTTGTTTCCAATTGTGGTGACTTAACATTGATGGCTGCTGTAACACATGTAAGGATGAGAGCGCAGTTTCCGTTACTTTGGAAGGTAACGTTCATTGTTTGTTAACCATTTAAAAATCATATTCCCTGTCAGGTTTTCTTTTATACTGGGATCAACATATTCACCCTGGCTTAGTTTCCAGCCAGGCCGGTGTCATGACAACGGACAACTTGCATACCCTTTGGCCAGAATTCTGCTAAATAGAGCACCGTGATCGAAAACCGAGCCAAAAATCTTTTTTCACAAGAACGATGCAGTATGAAAGGAAATTCTCCATTTCCTTTCTGCGGAGAAGCGAACGATGTCATATCAACTACTTCATTTAGCTTGATTGCACCGAAGATATCCCGCACTAATCCACGAAAATCTGTGAATTAGATTTTGAAAAGCAATCAGAACTCAAAAAGCTTCTGGGAGTTGGCGTCGGCATATTTCTGACTTGCTTCTCCGGCCAGCGTGCAATCAGAAATAGATCTCGTCTGTACAAGGTCTTGCGGAGTTTCTTGTATTTCTCAGACAATAAGATGAGCTAGCTCACTTACCCTGCAGGGGGTGGGGGGGGGGGAGACTATATTCCATATGGATCAAAATTATGGGTGTTGTCATATCTGTTTATATGTCAACATTGCCTTTCTCATTGACTCGCTTCAGGGCATTGACTCTGTGCTGTCCAGGGATGGTTGGAAGGACCGAGTTGTCACTTGAAGGTCACTCAAGATGTTTGATGAATGTCTTATATGTCGTCATAGCCAACAGCAACTACTACTACTACTCCTGTAGAAGCTGTTATTTTTCGCAAAGGACTGGTTAGATGATAAATTTAACAACACCCAAAAAATATTGCATGATAACACTAACAGTGTGCTTTCTTCCAATCGAGTGTGTTCACCAGCATGAAAATGAACAAATCGGGGTAATATATCTTGAACTATCCCAAATGTCAATTGCAAAAACAACAACTTGCTTAAATGTCTGTGCCCTGCCATCCACAAAAACATCACCAAATGAAAATATTGGCTGACGCAGTATTTGAAAATTTTGTCAAACTTGTCTATCACTAAATTGTGTGCATTCATTTCGTTAATTTTTGCAATGTATGTAGAATAGTTTCCTGAACTGTGCAGTTATCACACTGAAATGGAACATCCAGTCCCCCCATTTTGAATTGGAGATTTCCGGCCCTTTTCCCTTCCAGTCCCAGATGAAATGATGTGATAAAATTTGGGGTTTTTTGTGCATAATTGGTGACGTAACTAAGTACACAAGGGGCATGTAAACAGTTAATCACTAAGTTTACAAATAAGTGTGATGTTATTGATTTCAACTTTTTATGTTGTGTTTATCAATATACATGTACTACATGTGTAGCATTACATTATCAAAAAAATGCTTTTTCTTATAGATCATACAGGCTGAGATATTAAATACAGCTGGCTTTGCATCAAACATAGGATATCATAGTAAATTGTGAAGAAATGGATTAATAAGTAAATTTCCTTTTATTTCTACAAAATCTACCAATTTTATTGGTGAGTCATACAGCTAGACAAAAACCAAGGAGCTAAAAAACACATATCTATTAGTTATAGTAAGTCTGAGATTTGTTTTTTGGCTCTAAGAACAACACAAACACACCCAAAAAGGAAATTTATCCAGCTACAGAATACACATATGAGACTAAGACACTGATATATCAAGGCCAGTTGGTGAGTTCATATCTGGGGGAGATGTTTGAGGCTACTTGTGGAGTCAGCACTGCTGTAATGCAAGTCAGCTGTAAATACCCAGGTTGGGGCTATGTATCATTTAAATGTCATTTCCTCAAAATAAGAGCCTGTTTCTGCCGCCCACACACGCTATTTATAGCCCTTGGCCAGAGCTATGTGAACAAATAGGATATGTCCTTTTCCTTCCCTCCTCATCTCCCACACACATGCGAGTGCATGCTTTTCTACACATCCATACACACACCCACGTCTTTACCACAAAACGGCAGTGCCTTTTTTTTCTGCATTTCCTGTGTCTGTTTTTTGTGCATGCATGGATTTCCTTGTCCTGTCAGCTTTCACTCTTTGTCTAACTTTGTTTCATTTTTGTTCTTTTCCTTATTTGTCTTCTTTTATTTTATTTCTAAACTTTCTCTTGTTCTGTTCCTCTTTTTCCACCCCCGCTTCTACCATTACCTTGTTCTTTCCCACTCCCCCACCCCCATCCCTCTCTCTCCCTTTTTTCTTTCTTTCTCTTTCTCTCTTTCTCTCTCTCTCTCTCTCTCTCTCTCTCTCTTTATATATTCCTTTCACAGTCTCTCTCACCTTTTTCATTGATCTGTTTCTCATTTGTACTCTGTATGTTAGTGTTTGTCTCAGTTACTCACTATTGCATCAGGACTCTAAATCTCTGTGTCCATCTGATGCACCTTACAGTTATATATCTGTATCATATAGAAAACATTTCTTTTTAAAACTAGCAGAATTTTCACGAATTCCTTAGATTTTGTTTTTCCATGTTTCTCATGTTGTTGAGCCTCTTTTTCTGAAATGCAATAGTTAACATCTCCACAGGATAAAATGATGTGAGATGCATGAAATGAAGCTCTATTGAATTCAACCTAGATGTCAGCAGGCTACATGAAGGGTGCATCCACACTAGAGCAGTTTGCCCATGTCGTTTGCCATGATTGCAAACCTATTGGGCTGTTCCCACTGGATCTCTGCTCTGGCAAACCGGTGGGCCACCTCTTAGATTTTGGGTGTAGTTGTTCTTGCTTTGCTGCGGCGCAAAAACACTATATTAGTACACAACAGACGGCAATCAAGCGAGAGTAGCACACCCTTCTTGTGTGAACGCTCCTTATAAAGAGAGTTGTGTATTAATCTTGCCACTGTGCATGAAGTGAATCATTCCTTCAATGTGAATGCACCTTATAAAGAGACTTGTGTATTAATCCTGACACTGTGCATGAAGTGAATCATTCCTTTGTCCAACAGGAAAGACTGTAGCATTCCAGCCTAAATGTCAACATGGTTGATTTGAGTATTGATGGTGGGTTTAGTGGTGATGGACATACATGTACCAACTGGTGATATGTCTCTTCCATTCTGCAGGAAGATCTGTGTATAATGTATCGTAGTTTTGCTGCAATGTGCAACATTGGGCAAGACATTCAAAGCTACAGATATCCTGTGTTTCTTATCCCATCATGCAACACTGTTCATAGGTTGATTTTTGCGCTGTTGTTTATGCCTCAACTCATCAATTCATTTTTCTGTTTCTCCATCATGGTGGCTCATCCATACTACTTTATACATGCAGCTTAACCCTATTCAATTTTTTAGATAGAGCGCAAAGGAAGAAAGCTTGAACTTCAACTACTGATGGGTCAAGGTCAAGGAGTGTCATTGTTCCTGTTGTGATTGTTTTGTTTGAGTTTTTAATTTTCTGTTTGTCCTTGTATGAAGTATTCAAAACTGTTTATTCCTTCCATTCAAGCAGATGAAATCCAATGCAATTATATCAACATGATACATTTATCAAATATTTAATTCTCTGTTTTCTTTGCATATGTAAAAACAAAATATTGAGAAAAAAATGAAGCATTCTTTTCTGCTTTTCCTCCTATTTAGGCTGGAAGCAGAAGATGCCGTCCCATCCAGGTGCTGTCAACCACAGCGATGACGATGACGATGACGACGACCTGGACGACCTAGGCCGTGGCAGCAGCATCACTTCGCCCCTCAGTCCCAAGACGCCCCCCATCCAGATCCAAGTCAACGACATCAGTCTGGACTCGAGTGGGGGCAGTGGGGTGGGGGAGGGTGGCGGGATCACCGCGGGAGGGGGCGCGGTCATCATCCCCACCATCCCCAGCCACCATGTGGTGATCCCCCTCGCCCCCATCGCCACCACGCCCGAGGATGCCTCATCCCCGGAGGACATGGAAGGGGATGGGGATGGGGACGTGGACCTGGAGAACGGGGGCAGGGACCTGGGGATGAAGGACAGGGAGGGGGACAAGGAGAAGACCAGGAGATACAGCTGGGGACCGGAGCCAGATGACTCCCTCAGGGTGGAGGCCACCGACGCCAGTGGAAGTCTCTCCGCTGCTTCAAGGAGGTATACCTTCTCGCTCTGTCTCTTATTATCATCATCAACATACCATCTTATCTTTGATATTCATTGTCTACAATGCAGATCACCCGTATGTTATAACCAGTATTTTGTAATGTATATTGAATGAGATCTTATATAATCCTATACAAATAGATGATTTATATGGAAGAGTTTGTGAAGATATGTGAAAATAAATGAAAGATCAATTTTAGCTTGAGAATAATCTTGTGTGATAGTTTACCCACAAGGTCTTCTGCAAACATCAATCCTTTAACTCCAAGACTGCACATCCATTTCCATGCATGCTACATCTTGGCATCTCCTCGACTGCTACCAAGTATTCCAAGAAAATATCTGCTTGTAAACTCCCAGAATCCATTCAGACAAAAATATTGAGTGGCAGTAGGCTTGACAATGTGCAGATAAAATTTCAGATGTTTGTGTTTTTTTTAACTAACCTTCATTATTGCGGAGATGTCTTTCAGCATGCGTAATGAGTGAAATCTTCTCCTGCTCTGCCCTTTCTCTATAAAAACACATCCCTGGCAATATCTGGATGACGAGGGGAGAAACGCAACCCAGTTTCTCTTCATATCTGCCGTCCCAAACCCGACGCTTAAGCTAATCCACTTCTTATCTAGAGCATAAAGAAGGGGTGGTTAGATTAATTCTCGTCCCGCCGTTGCGTATCTGGTTTAATCTTAGCCACTGCATTGACGTTACGAGAAATGAAGTGTGCACACCGCCCTGAGAGAGATAGAGAGAGAGAGAGATGGGTAGAGAGACGGGGAGAGAGACGAGGAGATGGAAAGAGAGACGGGGAGAGGGGGAGGATACAGGAGAGAGAAGAAGAAGAGAGAGAGAGGTGGAAGAGATAGAGAAAGAGAGAGAGGGAGAGAGAAGGAGAAGAGAAAGTGAAAGGGGGTTAAAGAGAGTGGGAGAAAAAATGAAGGAGAGGGAAAGAAATGCTAAGAGGGAGAGGGAGAGAGAGAGAGAGAGAGAGAAAGAGAGAATTAGATGCAGATAGGGAGGGAGATAGAAAGGGATTTACAGAGAGAGAGAGAGAGAGAGAGAGTAGGGAGAGATAGTGAGAAAAAGAGATAGAAAAAGAGGTATATATGTATATATATAAAGCCAAAGAGGAATGGAGAGAGAGAATGAGAATAAGACAGAGAAAAAGAGAGGGAGAGAGAGAGCGCCGAGGACTAGGGCTTGGCGGGTGGGTCTTGATGGGTTAATGGGGGAAAAACACCACAATCGCTTGATTTGATCCACAAACAAGCAGGGGGATGAAAATCAATATGCAGACTGCACTGGCAAATGTCAGCAGGGTTGGGTCTGCCCAGATCCTGCCTGGATAACATCAACACCGATAAGTGCTGTTTTTGGGCCGGTTTGCCTTATGCTGCATCCCTTTCTCTTGTGTGTGTGTGTGTTTGTGTGTGTGTGTGTGTGTGTGTGTGTGTGTGTGTGTTTGTGTGTGTGTGTGTATGTGTGTGTGTGTTTTTAGTAAGTTTTTTTTTTTTTTTTTTTTTTGGGGGGGGGGGGTATATAGCGAATTTAAGGAAAGGGTAGTTTAAGCGGTTATGTCTATATTTGGGGTGTGGTTGGTGTCAGGGGGTTGGGGGGGGGGGGTGGCTGTCCAGATGGGAGTTAGGAATGGTTAGGACTAATTTTAGGGGTGTATTATAGGTTGGGGGATTAGTGGACTTGTTTATTTAAAACTTGATTCCGGAGGCTATTCATTCAGTTTATTTGATTAAACGTCGTTACATGATTATAACAATTGAGTAATTATATTTAATATTTTCAGCTATTTTATTGTAATTGATTTGTACTTACAATTGCATATATATATATATAATTTGCATAATTGTTTTGTTTAATTTGTGTTAATATATTTAAACTGATTGTATGAATTTAATTTGTATTATGGAATCAGAATAAGGATCATTGAGGAAAAAAAGTGTGTGTGGGGGGGGGGGGGAAATAAAGCCATCTTCCTACCCCTGTCAAATGATTAAAAGAGCCCCCCCCCCCCTTTCTCACTCCTTTAACTCTTTGTGTAACATGTATTTATTTTTTTAACCATGAATATACACAAATCCCATTGAGTACCATTTGGTCTCGTACAGGGAGAGTTGCTCCGTATATAGGCCTACATATAAATACGGTCGTCACCAGTGCATAATGTAGTGTTTTCCTTTTATGCAAATAAAACCACATCGCTTAAAAAATTATTACATGAACCCCATGAGAACAGCATATAATTTAGCTTTGTAAAGTATGAAACTGAGCAGCAACATAGAATTCAAATAAGGTGGACCCCCTCCCCCCCCCAAAAAAAAAAAAAAAAAAAAAAAAAAAACATACATACACAATTATAGGATGGTCACCAGTGGGTATTCCCTTTTGTAGACAAAACCACATTGTTTGAGAAACATTGAATAAACCACAAGATCAGCATATAGATTCAGTTGGTATAATATGAACATTGAACTCATCATACACCACTGAGGCATTTTTGCCCTGATGATACCATTCCCACAAGGCAGTATGGAGTCTGGCAGAGAAGGAGTTAACAGTGATTTAGGAGATGGGATGAAACATATTCAAAAGAGTTGATAGCAGGGAAAGAAAAGGACATCGAGGAAATCAAGAAAGGGAAAAGGAAAAATACAGTGCTTTAAATCGTAATGTAACATTCCTTCTATATTGGGGTATACAGCATTCATGAAACATCCACATAATACAGGTGAAATGGAGAGATGCATATTTCATGTAACATTTTTTTTTTCTCTCTCTCTCTCTCTCTCTCTCTCTCTCTCTGTCTTGTTCCGCAGTAAAAGCTTGATGAACCTGGATGCTACTGGGCAGGACAACTATGCAGGAAAGAAGGATCAGAGGAGAGGGAGTCAAGGTAACAGACAAGTTGATGTCACAGCAAAAAAAATAACAAAAATAAAGTTGACAAAGGCTCAGAGTGATTAACCCTGTATGGGCTAGTGAGGTCTTTTGGCACCATTGATATACACAGGTATCAGAAAACAGCAGTTGATCTGGCACTGAAAGAAGTAAGACACCAAAATGCAATCATAGAGCACAAGTGAAAGTTTGATTTTTATCATAGGGTATCATACACTCTATTTATTACATACTGGTTTATTAATTTAAACTGTCTTAAAGCAACGTAGATAGATGTTGTTGTTGTTGCTGGTTGATTTTAGGCGCGTGTTCAATCACACCCGATTATGTACACGCCGGCATTGTAGTGGGTCGAAAGCAGCTACACGTCACTGAGGAGGTGGCTGGCTCTCCGGAAAGGAGTCTACGACCCTGTGCACATTTAGTTTGTTTGTTTAGTTTACTGTTTAGAGGTCATATTGTTAATAATTTTTGTTAGAGGTGCATTCAAGTTCATTAGAAGTTCATTAGAAGTTCATGAGAATAATGGCTGGGTCCTTATGAAGCAAGGTTGTTCTCTTAAGCCATTCTGTCTTACACTCTACAGTGCTCAGTACAATGTGTGTGTCTTATTGGCACAAACAATCTCAGGGGCACTTGAAGAGTTAGATATAATGGATGTGTGAAAACTTGGAGCATGTACCATTGTGCAGATAGGTGAATTGTTTATTTGTGTGTGTCTAAGAGCCATCACTGGAACTAGTTGATCTCACATTCTTTCAGAAGTGCTTTGCTGCCCTCTGTAGGTAGCTGCAGGATAACTTCTGGTTACTTTCAGTTGTCCAATATGTGTCTATTATAAAGCAGGGGAATGGGTTTTCTTGTTTTAATATGAAGTGGATCTTTTAAAGTTATGTGATCTAAACATATATAAAAATATGAAGACCCATATGACAGCTTTTATGTGTATATATACAAATTCATCTTAAAAAAGACTATGTAATTGAATGATTAATATACAACTGGTTATCCATAATGTTATATTCCAAAAGGACAATTCAATTAAATCCTCTAACAAACAAGGTGTTAACCAAGCATAATTACACAACACGAAACAACACCATATGACAGTAGAGTTCTTCAACTTTCTAGCCGGTTTACTATTTTATTATATTATAGATGGGGAACTTTCTTTAAGCAGTATGCATTTATGATAAAAGACATGAGAAAGATGTTAAACCAACATCTAATCATTAGCTCGTATGACGTCTTCCTATTGTTAAACTGAACAAATACGGGTCAACGTGTGGCCAAGTTAAGAGGAAAAACAGAGCCATTTGTCTGAGTAAGCAAGTCTAATGTCCTCTCTTAACTCCCACATTGAGTAATGAGTCATATCTCACGCTGTGCCTGTACCGAATTAAGAAGGGCTGGAAATTCCGCCTCCAGAGGAGGAGAAAGCAGTGGGCAGGATGAGGCTATTTCTCTGGCTAACATCCCCCAGGGACCAGCCAGCTATTTTTGGTTCCACACATCGATTGACACCATATTAGCCACTCTTCTTCTTGTTCTCGTTCTTTTTTTCTCTTCTTTACCTTATTTGAATTTCTTCTTGTTTTGTGGCTTTTTGTTCTTGATCTTGTTCTGCCTATTCTGCCCATTCTTCTTTTTTTTTCTTACTCATCTGCTTTTTTGTTTTCTTGTTTTGAAAATTGTTTAACTATCTCTTTTTTTCTTCACTGTGTTCTGCTCCTTCTCTTTCTCTTTCTTCTGTGGCTTGTGCTACTTCTTTTCCTGTATCTACTTATATATCTTCTCCTTCTTCTCCTTCTTCTTCTTCTTCTTCTTCTTCTTGTTCTTCTTCTACTTCTTGTTCTTCTTGTTCTTCTTTCTTATTTCTTCTTCCATTTCATCTTCTTTTTCTTTCTTTACTTCTTCTTTTTCTATGGCTGCAGGTCTTAAATTCTTAATCTTATGATCTTAAGTCTGTACATGTAGCTTTACACAAGATCTGTGACTACTCCCACTTCAGATCTGTGATACACTCGCACCGATCTTTTTACATTGCAATAGTGCCCTCACCCTGTATCATGATCATTACTGACGTCGCATGTTTCTTGAATTGGCCTCGGATTTCAACATGTGAATAATATGATTTCTCTTGTCTTTTCCACCCTATACCCCCCTTCCCCTTTTCTCCCCCTTCCCCCCACCCTCCCTTCCCCCACCCCCTTCCCCCACCCCCTTCCCCCACCCCCCTTCCCCTACCCCCCTCCTCCCCCCCCTTCTCCCCCCCCCCCCTTCTCCCTGTACAGCTCAATCAAGGAGAGACTCGTCTGCTGCAATACAGGTAAGGCAGAGTGATGCACGTGTTATATCATTAAGGTGTATCACATTACAACATCGCTATGGCAACCAACCAAGCTTTGTCAAGCACTACAAATGTCACTTTTTAAGGACTCAAAATCACAGCATCCATTTGTTCTGCATTCTTCAAAGTGAACATGGTGTAATGTCTTGCATTAGAAAAGAAATTGCTTCATGTATGAGTCAAACAATGCGCTTTTCTATGGAGTGTCAATTTGATGCCACAATTCAGGACTTTAAATAATGTTGTCAATTTGCAGATATAATTAGCATTTTCAAACTTGAAATTTGCCTCAACAGCAAACATTTCTTAATGTTCGTCAGAAGAACCTTATAAATGTAGAAATAAGTTGACTCACTTTAAATTATTATGGTGCACTTTTTAAAGAATATTTAATATCTGCATTCAGTCTTACAGGCATAAAGATGGGTTGTTATTATATGGAGCTGTCAGTTCTTGAGGGAATTATAAATGATGGTCCTGGAACATTGACTTGTTTTTTTTTTTGTGGGAAGAACTTCAGTTACAGATACAGTCACTTTAATTTCACCATATGCAGGTCAAAATAGAGCTCAAGGTCGTTGTTATTATACAAGGATGGTTCAATAAGACATTCAAGCAGCACCAGCCCATTGTATTAGCTAGATGTTCATACAACAAATCAACTCAATGTAGATGTTAGTGATGGGGTTCTGTGGTGTCACTTCAAGTTGACTTTTTGATGCATACACCCAGCTGTCAGGAAAGCATGCTCCATCATGTTAAAAAAAAGTACTTTTAGCTTAAAATTGAAAGAGATCAAAGTACATCTAATGTCTCTATTTCAATTAAATCATTGCCAACAGTGAGACTATCCTTTGTTCAAGGTACATTAGTTTGACGTCATAGATGGCAGCACAAAAACAAAATCAGAGGGAAAGATGGTGCTGTGTGACAGTATGTAGGATTTTAAAAAAAATCTTCCTAAGATAGATCAGAACAAAGAGGAATGGATGTAGTTTCTTGATATCTCAACAATCTGATCATCATCAAAATCTAGACAATTCTTTGTAAGGACTAGCATGACTTTGCAGATCACTTTTCCATATGTTATAAACATATGTGTGATTGGAACAAACTGCTCAAGGTAGTCTAGAACAAATGTTGATGGATGTTATTTAGTGATAGTTCAATCAAAGTATCACCAGACTTGAGACCTTCTTTTGTTGTACATGTATCTATAAAAGCTAGTATGACATCACAGATGGCCCTACCAAAATGTTTCAGAGGGAGATATGGTAGTGTGTGATGTAATATATAATATAATATATATATAATTATATATAATACTCAAGAAAGTCTGAAACAAAGAGGGATTGATGTAGTTTCTTGAAAGCTCAACAATCTTATCATCATCAGCATCTGGACCATCATTTGTCTAGACTCTGTAGCATGACTTGACAGATCACCTGACAATTTGTTACAAACATAACTTATAGGTATGATTGAAGTAAACTGCTCGAAGAAGTCTAAAACAAAGGTTGATGGATGTAACAACGCGATATTTCAATCAAATCATCACCAAAATTGAGACCAGCCTTTGTCCTATCTACACTAGTATGACATCATAGATGGCCTTACACAACCTCCCGGAGGGAAAGATGGGAATGTGTGATAATTTACTGGATATTTCCGTGGTGCATCCCTCTCTGTCAATGACTTGCCATTTTTTTTTTATCCGTTTATGTTCTTAAAATGATTCTCAGGGGACTTATTGAGGTGAGTGCAGCTGGGGTCATGCCATGAGAAATGTGGAAATTGGGTCATGTGGGGCGTATGGAAATCCATTATTGTCCTCGGAGAGACTAATACTGCGATGTATCACAAAAGTGCAAATGTACATACTATCATTATATATGTACATTGGAGAATACTTTCCAATTTTGACAAGGTGATTTCTGTTTTTAGCAGGAAATGGTGAAATAGTGTACAACATTGGATTGGGATATTGGTTGATTGGCAGTATTAGCAAGTGAAATACTGAAAGCTCTCTCTTAATCATGTAGCAAGGAATAAAGATTTATCAATTTGTGAGAACGGTTTAGTTTTACACCGACCAAATGCAGTCAATGCATTAGTGTCATCACTCCGATTTCACTAAATTAGAAACGAAATCTCCATGGGGTTTTTCCAAACAGTATACCTTTTTTAGTTTCAACGGACAACTCGTCTGTCAAGAGGATTGCATGGGAAATGGGGGCAAAGTGCTACGTAATACTCCGTTTCCTCTTTGGCTAAATCTGATGGCGATCCCACGCTAAATTCATCTCGCGGCTCGCCGCCTCTCATGTTTCAGTTGGTGACGTTTTGATAGCCGCATCCGTCGCTAGTCATGTGATCACGCTCACGATGGGGCTATTAATACTCTCAGGAGGTCGGGGCTCCACAAATTTACTCCCTTCTTTGCTCATTTTGCACATTTTTCACCACGTGATGGGAAAAAACGGTGAGCCAGTTCTCAAGAAATTAGCCTTCCATTACACATTGTAAGGAGAGAGTTGAGTCACAAGGTTTCCCTCGTGCAAACTCATGCACCAGTCTTATGTATATGTTGAAAAGCAGAACCCTTTTAGTTAGTATAAATCAGAGAGACTCTGCATGGAAAATTAACTGCACAGGTCATGCAGGTCTTTGATTAAAGGGGGAAATATGATACAATAGATCCTGATAAAGTAAGATGTTCAGTATCAAGGTGAATATGAAACAATAGATGATGAAGTACGTAAGATGTTCCGTATCAAGGGGAATATGAAACAATAGATGATGAAGTATGTAAGATGTTCAGTAAAAAGGGAAATACAGTACAAAAGATGAAGTAAATAAGACATCAGGTGAAAAGGGCAATACAATATGATAGGTGGTGAAAAAGTCAATAAAATGTTTATTAAAAGAGGGGATATAGAACAATAGATGATGATAAAGTAAATAAGACATCAAGTGAAAAGGGCAATACAATATGATAGCTGGTGAAAAAGTAAATAAAATGTTTATTAAAAGAGGGGATATAGAACAATAGATGATGATAAAGTAAATAAGACATCAAGTGAAAAGGAGAATACCATACAATACTATAGTTGGTGATTAAGTAAGTAAGATAATCATTAAAAAGGGGAATATAGTACAATACATGATGATAAAGTAAATAAGACATCAAGTGAAAAGGAGAATACAGTACAATACTATAGTTGGTGATTAAGTAAGTAAGATGTTCATTAAAAAGGGGAATATAGTACAATACATGATGATAAAGTAAATAAGACATCAAGTGAAAAGGAGAATACAGTACAATACTATAGTTGGTGATTAAGTAAGTAAGATAATCATTAAAAAGGGGAATATAGTACAATACATGATGATGAAGTAAATAAGACATCAAGTGAAAAGGAGAATACAGTACAATACTATAGTTGGTGATTATGTAAGTAAGATGTTCATTAAAAAGGGGAATATAGTACAATAGATGATGATAAAGTGAATAAGATGTACAGTACAAAGTATAATATAGTACAATAGCTGATGATATGCCAGGAGGGTGTTTCACCAAGCTGTTCGTAAGTTACGAACGACTTTACGAATGACTGGTGATCCCTTTTTTTGATAAATGCTTTACCACACTTTGTTCATTGAGAATCTGATTTAGCACAAGAAGGGATCACCAGTCGTTCATAAAGTCGTTCATAACTTACGAACAGCTTGGTGAAGCACCCTCCTGGCATACCTGGGCATTGTTCAATACAGAGGCTTCACAAGGCTACTGCAGCTGTTAGAGACCTTTGATTGGTGCTCATAGTTCTAGTAAAGCTTCTGAATTGTTATGGGAGAGGAAGGTTGGAGAGGTGGGGGGGGGGGGGAGTCCCCAGACTTATCAACTCAAAACCTGTCAGGCAATGCGGAGCAGCAAGCATTTCCTGTCCTGCCTAATTACTAATCAGGCGCACCACGTGTGGAAGTGAGCCCCCGTTGTCAGAGACTTGACAGTCGGCAGAACCTGCACGACCCACCTGTAAGCATGGAGGATTGCAAGGTCGATGTCGTCATGCAGTCGGGTGGATCGAACAGACAAAAGGAGGTTGCAAGGGAGGGTACGAATGTGTGGTAAAGAAAAAGGGAATAGTTTGCAACGGATCAAATGGATGAAAGAAGGGCACAAGGTTTGAGGGAGGGGTATCAAAGTGGAGTTAAGACAGAGGGAGTAGTTTGCAGTGGGGTCGTGGGTCATTTTCATGCTTCATCATCGTAATAACAATAGCCAACTCACCCAGTACAACCATGTTTGAACTTTGGGTTAACAAGCTTCCTGGGGTCGATGTGAGTTTGAACCCCTGTGCTTCCAAGATTTTTCTTTCCGACTTGATTCTCATTTACAAGATGGAGCATGCTTTCACTAATACTAAAATTTCTTTCCAAACTGTTGGAATTGTTTGAGTGTCCTTAGATAGAAAGGGATGCTTCTAAACAAAGGAAAAAAAATGCAGGGGAGTTTTGACGTAATGACTTTGCCATTTAGACAAATTTAGAATTGAATCCCTTTTTTTGTTCTTCTGCGGTAAATGACGTGAAAACGTTATGAATTATCCTACAATAGGAAGATGCAAGGTTGTAATGTTTTGATTTCTCTGTGTGTATTAAAGTTATAACCATATGCTGTCATTGCAGCTGCAATCCTTGATACACGTTTTGAATCTCATTGTGATAAATTTTATGCACACATTATAAAGAATTCAAAAATGCTCAAGGTTGAGGAATAAACAAGGTTGTATTGTTTTGATTAATTTCCATAAGCTGTTATTGCAGCTGCAAGCCTAGAAAAATGTTTGAATCTCATTGTTCTCATTGTGACAAAACAAAAGCAAACATTGTAAGCACTGAAAAATGCTCTAGAAGGAGGAATAAACAAGGCGGTCATGTTTTTATATACATCATTTTTAACCCTGGTGTTGTCATGGGAACCCTCTAGTGTGCAGCCATGTATTTAATCTTATTGTTCTTTCTATGCTATTCAGTAATGCGTGATTATTACAAATACTTCAAATTAAGGAATAAGCAAGACTTTATGTTCTAATGTACGCGATTTGTAACCTCTGGGACAATGTTATTAGGAGCCCTTAGCTTGCAAACATGTTTTTAATCTTACTATTCATTCTGTGGTAATCAATATTGTCAGAACATAAACAAATACTTAAAATTGAGGAATAGGCAAGGCTTTTTGTTTTTATTATACATGATTTGTTAACACTGGTGGAGATGTCATTGTGACTCTCAAGCTTCCATGCTTTTGATCTAATCTTTCTCTCATTAGTAATGATTCAATTCAATTCAATTCAATTCGTTTATTTCCACAACTTGAATTTAAAAACAATACAATCAATGCAAGAGATATCACAAAAATACAAGAAGATATCACAAAATTACAAGAAATACAGTAAAGGAGGTACATTTAATACAATTCAATGTGGAGGGAAGAACAAAGGCCATTGACCTATCAAAGGTTCTTCCCTACAATCAATTACATTAAAAAAAAATACATATATATAAACAAACAAAAAACAGTTGATACAAATTGCATACAATGAATTAAGAAAGTTTATAACACACACATACACACAAACATACGGTTTAACAAATGGTGGGATATGTTTGATATAAATGGGTGGGCAAAGATATATATATGAATTAATGATATTTGCTTTTAGTTGACGAGTGAATATTGATAGTGAAGAGCATTGGTGTGAGTCAATTTCAAACACTCACAATTTGAGGAATGAATAAGACTGTATTGTTGTAATGCATTTTATTTTTTAAACCTCCAAAGTTATTCCTTTGTGACAGTCAAGCCGACAGTCACAATTTTCAATTTGGTTACTAATGAACATTACATCAGAACATTTACATGTACAGTACTGTAATTAGATAAATGAGTAGATAAATGCTGAGATGTTGTATGGCTTCAGAGAATTTTCATTAAAGGAACTGTAGAGAAGGATTATCCATGATTTCCTATGTGGAATCTCCAACATGCACAGGATTATGTAGAGCTGTTAATTAAAATGATAGATTAAACTGGGATAAATGTCTTCATCGTGTAAAATCATGCTGTAAGGTTTGTCAAGATGCAAAATTGATTACATACAATTCTCATTCTCATCAGATAATGTGGCATTAAAAGCAGAGCCCCATATAAAGCTTAGGAATTTGAAAATGACATAAGATCATCTAAAAAGTCGGGTATTTTGTAGGATTTAGGTATCATGTACATCAAATAATGAGTCATAAGCCGTAAATCAAGAGACTTTATATGATTGATAAGAAAAGAAAAAAATAGAAAACAATGAGAAGATAGATGTTGGATAGAATAAGAGACAGAGGCAAAGAAGGAAATCATGGAGATGAAGAAGAAAGAAGTAAAGGAAGAAGAGGAAGGAACAGCAACAGAAGATATTAAACTAGAGAGTAATCCGTCTCAGTCCCATGGGCACACATATGTGTAACAATCGAATTGGGTGTCCATAGTTTGGTACTAAGAAGGGTGAAAAGAACAAGCAAAAAGGGCAGACTAGAGGGAGGTGGAGAAAGACAGAGAGCAGAGAAGCGTAGTAGCGGGTGATGATTCACTCATTAGCAAGTCCAGGGTTAGGTCTAGGCTGGGGGTGGCTTCTTGCTTGGCCTGTCGGAGGGGCCAAGACTCGTGGAGGCAGTACACAGGGTCCTCTTATTTGAAGACATCCTGTGTTAATCACATCTCATTTGACAGCTACGCAGTTGTTCCCCCGGATTGTCCCTTCAATTCACCCTCTGCACCCCCCAAAGGAAATGCTTTTACCAAGTACATGCCCGACCACCTACATTCACACACAGTCAAACATGCCTTTGACTCCTTCTGCCAGACTCTGTACTGCCCTATGGGAATGGTGTGTATTACGAGTGTAAAAGTGCCTCAATGGTGCATAAAGAGTTAACTCCTTCTCTGCCAGACTCCATACCGCCCTATGAGAATGGTGTGTACTATCAATGTGAATATACCTGAATGGTTCATAAAGAGTAAACTCCTTCTCTGCCAAACTCCATACTGCCCTATGAGAATGGTGTGTACTATCAATGCGAATATACCTCAATGGTGCTTTAAGTGTTAACTCCTCCTCTGCCAGACTCCATACTGCCATAGGAGAATGGTGTGTGTTACTAGTGTGAAAATACCTCAATGGGGCATAAAGAGTTAAAGACCACTCTTAAAAGGGTAACAGAAAAAAATGGTCTTTATGGACAGGTGGTCATAATAGATGAAGTACATACGGAACAGCTAAATACAAACTGCGTTGGTTATCCAAGCACAGTGGTCTGAAGTTCTGAGCAGACAGGTGGCTTTGTGTGTGTACATATCTTGACAGAAGATGGACTTGTATAAAGTTCAAGCATAACAGAGTTAAGATTTGTTCCCAGTTTTAAAGGTGACATATATGTATGTCATATTTGTGAATAACTGATATCCAAGGTTACTGTGGTCTAGTGTCGTTTGTGTCAACCTTCAGACTGGTTCACCATCGCCAGCATTGCTTCGTCGTCGGGTGAGCAGTTGTTCTTTGCAGTCAATGCTTGCCCTTAACTATTTTCCCTTAACTCATACCTCGACCTTGAGTCTGGACAGTAAGTGCCCCACCCTATCTCCGGTCGTTATTTCACTTATCCCCAGGCATGGTAAATACAAGATTCTCGCAGTCTGGGTACCCCGCCCTAACTAGACCTGCGCCAACCATCATTATTTCCTTCTCAAAAACATGTTTGTGTCAGATATTGATGTTCTAAATACAAACTGAACCTTCAGTGACTTTACACCAGTATTATTTTAAGTTCAAGTTGGAAGTTTGAACCCCCTCCTTTGCAGCAGCTCAGCTCATATGAATTCTGTCTCTTTAATCCTTTGTTTGGTAAAAAAAAAGTGCTGCCTTATGGGATCATGTGTGTATAGATGGTGAAATTATCCATCAGTGGTATGTTTAGGGTTAATGGCTCTATCTCGACTTGGTCACATAGTGTAGATGTGTTTCTCTTAATTTTCCCCAAAATGAGTATTGTCTTATGCTGTATATACACTCACCTTCTTCCACAATCTTTATTCTTTATGGCCATCTAGTAAGGTGACACCCTCCCCCCCCCCCTCCTAATCATCAGTGGGAATATTCAGGGAATTTGCGGACAACTTTTTTTTCTCCACAAGAGTACCTATATAGCCCCCAAAGTAGCCCGAACAGGGTTGACTTTCAGAAATAGCTCTTGTAGAATACATTTATCATAACGTCTTTTAGTATAATTCATAAAAAGTTGCCCCGTAAAACAAAATAATTGTTCAAGCCATTATAAAACAAGTCCCTGCAGGATAGTTTTTCTCCGTCCCCCACCCCCCTTTTTCTTTATTCCCCTTCCTGTGACCCGGTTCCCCAACTCGGAAGGCAAACTTCACGCAATTCTTCCAGACTAACGGCTGACAATTAGCAGGAACGCGAGTCGGATGCGTCATAGCGCACACCATTGGACCCCCCCCCCCCCCCCCCCTGCTTGGTGCGGGATGTGCTCACGAGTCGGCACTCGCAAATTGGCTTTTCTTCCTGTAACCACCACTACTACTGGTCAGCGTTGTGTGTGTGCGCACGGTTGTTAGGTCGTTAATGTCTCGACGCAACCAGGAGTCGAACGGACCTGACTTTTCCTCTTGTTTCTTGGGCTCTCTCTGGAGTTTTATGGATCTTTAATTGGAATTATATCTGTCATCTGTGAATTACCTTCGATTTAATTAATGCGGTGAGTTGATGGCCGGGTACTTAACGTATTTGTTTTTTTTATCATTTTTCTTTGTAGAGTCTTTCTAAACTGGGAATGGTTATGCAACATATTATGCTTAGAGAAGTAGTAGTAGCTCAGGTAACACAAAGCCAAGTTGTTGTCTTGCCCTCTTGTGAAGTTGGATAATGATATGTTTTGCTTTGAACCATTGTTGTTTATTAGGAGTAGTGTGTTTTCTTTGGAAAATGGGTTTTAATTGCGGGTGTGGCAATGTTTTTATATTCATTCCATCTGTTTTCCATCACACTGTGATGAATTGATTGCACTGGCTTATATGTCTTCTCTCATAGTTGTAGAAATACGGTACAGCTTGATTGAGAATGACGGCGTGTTGTTTTGTTGAGTTGAGTACGGGTCGAAAAATCAGAGAAGCAGTATGGGAAAAAGTTTGAAAGACGTGTTTTTTAACAATAGTGATAAATAGCAAATTTGATCCTGATACTTAATCTTTACGGTAGAAAAGTGATTTGATCATGATACTTAACCTTTGCGGAAAAAGAATTAATTTATAATGACGTGCGTGACAGTACATCGCTGTGCATCATTTCCATTGTGCTTGTGTACCATATATACTGGTATTAACGAGACAACACACAGAACATCGCTACCAAGCAAGATTAAAGGGCTACTATTTTTTTTAGCCCAGATATGTTCCTTATAGTATGTTTTTTTTTCTCAGATTTGTTTGTTAGTACCCTCTCACCATGGCAACCTACAAAAGACATTTTTGTTCTCGGATCGTCTGGACAGTATTTATAGAAAGTGAACATCATGCATCGCTGTACGCTTCAAGAAGCACTCTGATGTAGCAAGGTTGAGTGACTTAACACTGTAGCCCAGTACCTAGAAACATTCTTGGCTCCAGCGACAAAGTAACACAGAGGTTCAAGGCGATTCAGCCCCCACAATGCAAAAAAATAGCCCCCCCCCAAAAAAAAAAAAAAAAAAGACAGAGTTTGTGAACAAAAAATCTACATAGGTTATAATGCATAATGCAACACATACATGTAGTTGAAGGGGTGCGTTGAATTTAAACCTTTGCATGTTGCATATAGGTTTTCCATTATTGTAACTTACCATCAATGGTAAATACTATGGCAACAGGTGTAATATTGAGAGCTCATTGACTGTTGCCATGGTAGTTACCATTGATGGTAAGTTACAATAATTGGAAACCTATATGCAACATGGCCTTGAAGCCCCTGCAGATACGTTTGGAAGTATTGTTTTACTGCTTGATTCTTGTAAGCATTTTGAGCTGATGACGCACAACATTGAAATTGATGCTAAAGTGCATTCTTTCAGAAGAGAACAAGTCTTCAGTGACTCTGATTTGCACCGTGACAATGCTCATGGATGTTGAGTGACTCATGTCTCAAATAACAATTGTTTCCTTCAATTTACACATGTGACTATTGGGAGTGGACTTTAAAAAGTACAAAACCCTAGCAACAAATGTTTTCTATCACAGCAGAAAGATCTGACGTGCGGCTGGTGGTAGTCTACCTTAAAGGAGTATCGAGCCCTAGCAACAAATGGTTTCTATCACAGCAGAAAGATCTGAGGTTTGACTGTTGGTAGTAGACTTTAAAGGAGTGTAAAACCCTTGCAACAAATGCTTTCTATCACAGCAGAAAGATCTGACGTGTGACTTGTGGTAGTCGAGTTAAAATTATTATTGAACCCTAGAAACAAATGTTTTCTATCACAGTAGAAAGATCTGGCGTGTGACTGTTGGTAGTCTTCTTTGAAGGAGTATAAAACCCTAGCAACAAATGTTTTCTTTTCCTAACACAGCAGAAAGATCTGACTTGTGACTGTTGGTAGGCGAGTTAAAATGATTATCGAACCCTAGCAACAAATGGTTTCTATCTCAGCAGAAAGATCTGACGTGTGACTGTTGGTAGTAGACTTTAAAGGAGTATCAAACCGTAGTAATGAAGAGTCTCTATCACAGCAGAAAGATCAGATATATGACTGTTCGTAGTCGACTTAAAAGGATTATCGAACCCTAGCAACAAATGGTTTTTATCACAGCAGAAAGATCTGACGTTTGACTGTTGGTAGTAGACTTCAAAGAATTTTTTTTATTTGTAGTAGTAATAGTTTAAATGAGTATACAACCCTACAAGTTGACAAGCTGCAACAAGTTGATTTCTATCAGAACAGTAATATCTCACACACACTTTTGTACAAGTTTGAGGAAAATCACAGATATTGTGAGAGTTATTAAGTCAAAGATATGAAACCAAACCCTAAAATAAATCTTGCATTGATGATATGATAGGGTGCACGTCCAAGGCAATGCATGTATTATCTGTACATTGAGTGAAAAGGCAATAGACTAAAAGTTTCACATTTTGATTTCTTTTTTGCTTGCAAATCTGCCTCTGTGATTTTGCTGGTTGTCTTCAAATCACCTTGTTCCCAGCATGTTGCACTCCTTTAAATCCAGATCAGCATTGTCATGATTGCTCCTAACCTTCTCCTTGATTCCAACCCAATCATCCTTTGTGGGCAGGGCAGGTGTTGCGGGAGGGGAGTGAGATTTATGCGGCGCAACAGAAGTCTGTAATTTTTGTTGTCATCTTCCACAATGGAAATAAGGTTTAGGGTAGGGGGGGAAATCGGCCCTTGATTACACTCTTCCTTGGCTTCTCCATTCTTCGCACGCAAGCCCACTGCATGGATGGTCTGAAAATGGAGTTACTTTGATGTACTGTACTCAAACTTGGCCTTGGGTTGCATTGGTGCTATCTTTTTCTTGACTGGTGCTGTGCTGCAATGGTTTCATGCCGTCTTGACCATGGTCTGCTTTCTCGGACAGTACCAGTCCTGTCGTCCTTGTCTAGTTTTGGCCCATGAGTTAAGCTAATGAGCAGGGGTGTAAGACTTTAATGCAAGTTAAATGATCTGGGCGCCGGATGTGATATTAATATACATTTTTTAATTCTGATTCTGAGAAATGCTGAGGTTTTTTGTGTTGAGAATCGCTGTTTAGAATTTATAGCAAAGTGTGTTTATTGCATGTATATCCATCAATATCTCACTAATCAGGTAACAAATTGCTGATTCTACTATTGTTCAGAAAACTAGATATAAAACACATTGATAAGTAATTGCTTATCTCTTTTCATATACTGTACTAATTTTATTATATCAGTAATTCTGTGCTGGATGTCGATGATAGCCATCTATGGCATACCTGTGATTGGTTGCCTGCCTGTCACATGACATTACTGCCACAATCATTAGGTCTCGTGCTCTGGTCTTTTGAATTGAACTCACGACCTGCTAGATGACGTCCCGCAACTTTATCCTGTGGGGGTACTTGAGTGTGAGGCGAGAGGGGGGGTGTCGCTTCCCCCCTCCAATCTGAACTACCCCTCCGGAAGCACCCCCAATCACGCACTTCCTCCCAGACAAGGGCTTAATCAAATCAATTTAGCCCCTAATTACAGCTAATCTCTCCCCCCTTCATATCCCTTGATCCCCCAATGAGGGTCACGTTACCAGTGGCTGGAGCGACAAGTTGTAATCGCGCTTTGTTGATGGAACGGACGGCCAACAGCTGTTTGCGGCATTGGTGGAGAAGTGTGAACACAGCAGATATATGATCTCCATTTACAGTAATCTAAAGACTAGATGTTTTAGTGCTTGTTTCACGTTTTAATCTATGGTATCATATTATCTATATGACTGGGGGAATGAGCCAAGCAAGTGTTGGGAAGTGTGAACACAGCAGATATATGATCTCCATTCACAGTAATCTAAAGACTAGATGTTTTAGGCTTGTTTCACGTTTGAATCTATGGTATCATATTATCTGCATGACTGGGGGATGAGCCAAGCAAGACGAGATTGGTTAACTGCTTGCATACCAGGCAAACAATTCTGTATGATAATGGTACTTAGAAAAGAACATGGCATATAAAGAGTTAAGAGATGCTAGATATTAGTACATTCTCAAATTGGTGATTGAACCATGGATGTGCAACTCTTGATTTATAGATTTGTATGCAAAGAACTTTGAATCATATTTGAATTATGGCAGATGTAGATAACTTTTTTGACAAATGTTTATGGTAAATGCAGCAGAAAAAGTAAAAACACTATCTTCATCCTCCTCATGAAGTTAAATTGAATCCACTCAACAAATGCCTTGAATACTAACTTTAGTATGTATTTTTTCATGAAGTGAGTCTCTATAGTATATTAACTCTCTGTGTGCTTCTTTGATATGTTTGCTCCCTTCTCAGTTCCTTGGGCACATACTCATGTAAAACACCATTGGGATTTACATGACTTGGTACTGAGGGGGTTAACATATCCCATTGACCTGGATAACACGCAGGCTTTAACGGAGCCCTTCGCATTGCGCAAGTTGTTTCCAGCTATTACCTGGCCAACCCTCGACGCGTGGCGGAACGGAAATGGGCAAGCCTGCCCTCTATAATCCGAAGAGGCATGCGGCTCCTATCGCCCGATTTCACTCTCCAGCGTCAGTTTAAAGGGACCCAGGAGGTGATGATATTCCACCTCGTTAACTCTCTTAGTACCATCCAACCATAGTCCTACATGTATATCAACTACGACATCATTTAATGCACATGGGACTAAGAGGTTCAATGAGCCCAAGGCATGCGACATCTGAGTTGGTTGTGTAAAATGCAATACGCATATGCAGAGAAAACACCCTTTTGACAAGGGATTTTGTGGAAATTTGTTCATGACTTAAGTGAGCAATATAGTTCAAGGGATAAAAGAAATGGAGATGGGACGGTCATCTATCCAGGACGGAGTAACCACTTGACACCTAGGCCATACAGACAGACATTGTTAGATATATGTTTATGGACAGATGTCATCAAGGAACATGGAAGTGTTACATGGACAACTGGTGAAGAGGCCTTCCTTCATCTGCAGAGTGAAAAAGGCTAGATAAAAAAAAATATTCTGGCAAAGTAATTTTAGTTGCAAAATAATACCTCTGCACTCAACAAAGAAATATCATAATTAATGGAGGGGTCTGTAAAAGAAACGGAGGATGGGATTTCAGGAGCGCACATTGTGGTAAGAATTGCATCGCAGGTGGCTTTAATTTGAGCTAGAGCACTGGGGATGTTTTATTTATACCCAGACTATTCAAAATGTTGTCTGGAATTTAGGGGTTTTGTGGGCTTTGGCGCCTTCCTTTGGACAAAATTTCTCCTAGACATTCATCAAACTTGTCAACAAAACTTTATCTGTAATGTTTCTCTTGAGGACTAACCTGCATTTATCTCTCTCACTTTCAGATAGGCTCTGTTGTTGTTTATCAGGGGGTGGGTAAATATGTTGTTTAAGAATCACACAAGGTTTATGATGGAAAAGATAACAATATCTAGATATTCTTTTATTTTAAATAGTCCTCTCTTTTTTTGTCTTAAAGCAACATCAAATTTATGTCTTTATTTCTGATAGAGTATTGTATTGTGTGAATCCTGTCCTTTTTTATCCAAGGGAATTTCTTTATATCTTTACTGGTTAAAACTGACTATTTTGCAGGATATCGCATAGCATTTTCATCATTTAACTTAACCCCGAACTTGTACTCTTGCCTCCAAACTGAACATGATATTTAAGTTTCTTTTGATATTTTGCTTGGCTGCTTCAGAACTTTGTTTATCATGTTCAGTTGATATATTGTTTATTTCATACTTTCAACATTTGAAATGTTTCATTTCATACATAACTGAAAATTTACCTGAAGAATCACTTAAGTATTATGAGTTAATAATAACAGTTTTTATATAGAGAGTAAAATGTAATCTGAAGTTTGATAAACCAGATAAGGGGTTGTTACAAGACAAAGTTAATGCCAGGGACTCCAGAAACACATTAGAAGGATGTGAGCTATCAGTTGAAATGCATAGAGGATGTTGTTTTATGAAGACATACTTCTGTATCTGTGAGCTGGCATTTTCTTTTTTGTAATATCAATTTTTTGAATCCATATGACCTAAGCCGGATAAAGTGAGAGATGTATGCAAAAGAGAAAGTGGGGACTATGGCGGAAATGTAGTTGGCGATAAAGTACAAGAAGAAAAATGGGAGAGGAGGAAAACTAAGAAAACAATATACAGGTTTAAAATAAGAGGTGGGAGGGAATAAGTAGGAAATAGAAGTAGGAAGTAAGGAATGGCTAAGAAGAACAGTAACAAATAGAACAGAATCAATTCCCTTTAAAATCTTAATATGTGTAGGCAATTGGTCTGCAAATGTATCGGAAGGAAGGATTTGATTGTCAGATACACACTCCAAGTGACATTGATTTTCTTCCATTGGGGGCACTGAAGGCCTGAAGGTGATAATAAGCGAGGTGGAAGTGCATGATAACAAGGGAAGATACAGTTGAACGCTATGTCCATATGCTCAGTGTAAGACAAACAGAATAGAGCTTTTGTGCTAATTGTCAAAATCTGTAAGATCTGTATGCTGTGTAGGATTTTTATCTTCATCAAGATATTTCTTCCAGTTCATTACGAGCCACCTTAAACTCACAACCGGCATTCTATTAATTTCAGCCCATTATAACTTAGGCACTGTATTCAACCAGTTGATTGCAAAGGAAATAGCAGAGAGCCGGGGAGGGAGGAATTAATTAGTGTTTTAACTTCCAAAACTTACAGGTATAACACCTGTGCAGAGAGTTTGATCATTATAATTTACATTTGTATTGTGTTTGTGTCCCACATATGTGTTATCGCAGTAATGAGTTGTGGGATTAGTGCTTTAACACATGGTCATTGTGTGAAGATGATTTCAGTCCAGCTGTTCATATATTATTGTACCTGCAGTACCAATATTTTTCTTAACATACAACCAGGATTGATTATGGGCATACTGTATGTACCTGTGAGTATTCTTAATGTATCTAAATATCATAAATATATGTAAATAAATATACCTGTATATCGTTTCAGTATGCAAGTATCATAAATGTGTTTATATTGCTACCTAGTTCTTAACCATCATTCTGTTTGTGTGTGTCTTTCTCTCCCTGTCACATCCCCCTTTATGATTCCATATCTGTTACTTTTTCCCCCTCACTCTCTGTCTCTGTGTCTCTCTCTCTCTCTCTCTCTCTCTCTCTCTCTCTCTCTCTCTCTCTCTCTCTTCAATATCTCTTTCTCTCTTCTCCCTCTCTCTCTCTCTCTCTCTTTCTCTCTCTCTCTCTCTCATTCCTTCTCACTTCAATATCTCTTTCTTTCTCACTCTCTCTCTCTCTCCCTTTCTTCTACCTGTCTCTACCTTCTCTCTTCCCTCTCTTTTCTCCACCTTTCTCTCCCGTTTCTCCATTTCTTCCCTCTTTCTCTTTCTACCACCTCTCTTTCTTCCCCTCTCTTTCTACCCCACATTTTCCTATCCCCTCTCCTCCCCCCCCCCCCATTTCCAATCCCCTGCCCCTCCTTCTCTACCACCCCGCCCTCCTTCTCTACCACCCCACCCCTCCTTCTCTACCACCCCCGCCCTCCTTCCCCTACAGGGCCAGAGTGGTGGGTATGGCCTAGAGGGGTCCCTAGGGGGGGACAGCGCCCACTCTGCCAGCTCATCCTCCTCCCAGTCTGCCGGGGCCTCCTCCCACGTCTCGTCCGTTGTCAGACGTCAGAAGCGCAACCTCTCCACGGAACAAAGTATGTCAAATCAGTCCTTTTTCGTATTTTTTCTTTCCACATTGACGGTAGAATACAATATACCCAACCTCTCCACAGAACAAAGTATGTCTAACCAGTTTCTTATATTTCACATTTACATCATTTCTTTCCACAATGGATGTAGAATATGATGTAAATGTTAGTACAATACAGACCTAATTATGCAAAATCAAATCTGTAGGTAACTTTCGTCAATTTGATATACTTTAAATTATGAATATTCAGTTTGGGTTGTCTACAGAGAGAATTGTCTATAAAGACCACCTAACTTGAATCCCTACAGAACACTTTGTATGTTATTGTAACTACCTGTAAAGCCATAATATCGGGCCTCAATAGGTAGACATGGCTGTACATTTAAATCATGCCAAAAGATATACTTTTTTACCTTGCTACAGTAACAGTTTAATACAGATATTATAGTAGAGTTACCATCAATAAATTGAACTTAATTACCATATTAAATTTGAAATGATGCCGCAAATCCTTCTCACAATGTTCTATATATCTTTCTATTCCTCCTTTTCTTACCACGGACAATAGGCAGTGAGTTATTATGGAAAGACCCAAAATATTACCCTCCCCCCTTCCTCGCTCTCCATTTTATTTTGGAAGTAGAATCTTAAAATGTCTCTTTTAGTTGTTGTCATGTATTTGTATGCCTGTTTCTTGTGATCTCATTTTTTTAGAAGGTAACCATTTTTTATATTTTTGGTATTGATATTTTTGATTATTGATATTCTTAGTATAGATGTCATACATCCTATAAACCCATTTCCCAACTATTGAATTGTTTGTGATTCTTATTTGTATAATTCTTTGTTTACCCTTGTTTACCCCACCTTCCCTCTTTCTTTTTTTGCTTCTTTTCCCTGTCTTTCTGTCTTTCTTTCTCTCTTTTTCTCTTTCTCACCTTCTCTTTATACCCCTCTCTCTCTCTCTCTCTCTCTCTCTCTCTCTCTCTCTCTCTCCCTCTTACATTGTATCTATGTTTTCACTCTTCTGTGTAAGATCAATTGTGGTTACATTCATCCATCTGTCAAAGAGTTGAAACGAAGTGCAAACCATGTTACCATATCCCAACAACTGTAATCCATACAATTTGCAAATCCAAATTTCCCCCTCCCCAGTTCTGTGTATAAATTTCATTTGTCCATGTTTGCCTACCCATTGCCAATATGACAACTGTTTTTGATTTGCCACTCCATATGAACTGTTGACCCCTATGAGTGTGTGACGTGATATATAAAATCATTTTGAATGATATTATCTGTACGTTAGTGGGGCCATAAGGTTTTCAGTGTGGAGAGGGTTTTAAGGGGATGTAAAGGTACGTCAAGTCCTATACACATGTATTTCTATGTATACATGACAGCCTGTTAATATGTTCACCTGATATCATTACAAATAGTAATGTCCATGCAATCATATGAAATCATGATTAAAAAATTGCTGTTTGTAATCGAGTGTGAAGTGACTCGTATGAAGAACAGATGCCTGTGTGCAGAAAAATGCAATATGCAGAAAAATACAATTTGAATGTTGTTATCAATGATTAAGCCAATTTTAATCTGTTTTGATACATTCCAAATGGTTATTACTGCCTCTACCTTTGTGATCAATGTTGGTGTGTGTTTATTGCACGTATAGCATAAGATAAATGCAGATTTGAGATAGACAATGGTAAGAAATGTGTCCAACCTTTAAGGCCAGTCCAGACCAGTCGCCTTTATGAGAGAGAGAGCCCTTCCAGTTTGAAAAATGACTCAGATAAAGTGAAGGGGATAAAAACAGAGGAACAAAATATGAAAGAAGATCAAAAACTTTGGGGGAGAAATCACTCAAATGAAAATACTGCAACAAAAATGTAAGAAAAATCCAGTGATGCCAGTTTGATTTCTCAAGCGCAATTATTCCCCCACCGGCCCCCAGGAAGTTTTATACAAGTTTGAAGGCATGTAAGTTTGGTTTTGATATTGGTCATGCATCCAGTATCTGCGTTATCTGCGTTACATTCATGTTGAGTGGGACATTTGTCAAGATTGTTAGGGTTTCTTTGATTGTTCATTGTTACAGGAGTATCAGACATAGCGACATAACACGTTTTAGCCAAGGAGCACATCGAGTGTGATCTGCCCAGGGCATTGATCCTAACCCTTGACACAGCCATTCTTTTGTCTCATTGTTTTTCAGGGCAGCATCGGAGCGCCTCTATGTACGACACCAGACTGTGAGTATCCCATCATGCATCAGGGTTTTACATCCAAACTAATCACATGGCTTGCCATGCTTCTTTTTCCCCTCACCCCCTTCACTCCCCCGCGGTGTCTTGAACACAAGCATTCTGGAATGTACAAGTTCAATGCTATAGACATACCTTTATCTCTAGTAGAAGCAAAGGTGAAATGCGCTGAAAACATGCTTACCACCTCGATACACTCCGTGTATAGGCTGCATGTTCAATAGAAATGAAGACACAGACACGCCGGACTGATAAAAATGAACTTCAGCTTTTCCACCTTTATGATGAATCTTTACAAAGTTCTCAGTCAGAGATCACTTGTGAACGAATGATCTGAATGCTTCACTTGTGTCTCTTCAACATTTTATTTTCGTGCCTAGTTTTGTACAAATATCGGGGCATAATATGGTCTACATCATAATGGAAAAGGTGTGCATACATTGGTGCAAAGCATGCTGGGATGTATACTCAACACAACTATAAATAATTTAAAATGCCCAAATGCTACTACATCATATACTTCATGAACACAGGTGTACAGTCTTTCAAGTGCAGCGAGTTGGGCTTTACTGTGGGATTCAGAATAATTGAGGCAGGGTATAATACCATAAAATGACATAAATTTAAATAACTCAGAAAAAGCTCTTGATACCGTTTGTCACAGATTGAAGAGGCTGGTTTCATTATGTTACTGCTTACAAGATACCACATAAATGTTATTGGCTTTGCATGATTTGTGGTGATCTAAAGAACCAGAACGACAATAGTACCCTGCCTTAATCTTCTCAGTACCAAACAATAATAGTATCATATTAATTACAACACAGGTTCTTGTCTATGGGGCTGTGGGGGTTAACTCTTCAACCTCAGATGCATTAAACAGAGCTGCTGACTTTTATGGATTTTCAGAATTATTTGAGAAAATTGACCTGAATCTGAAACTTTTTGTAAAAATACTGAATTTGGGTAACCAAGTTTATGTAGTTCTATTTCATTCAATGGGGAATACTGATTTTTCTCAATTGAATACTGATTTTTAGGCAACAAAATACTGAAATTAAGATTTAGGTTACTGTAAGTTGTTGGCTGTGCTGCCCAAAGGACATGTATTTAACCTCTGCAAACACCCACGAAAGCTTTCCTCCATTTTCCTATGCCCTTTTACATCTCTTCCATGCATGCGATTAACCAATCTAATGCTGCTTGTTCTGTGTACTTTGCATACTACTTTTCCTCTTTAACAAACACCTGGACAAAAACAAAAGCTCGATTGCTCCCCCACGCTGTGGTATATTTGCCATCAAGAAAAGAAAGCCAGCAAGGTTGTAATTTGTCAGCAATGTCCTTCTTGGCTTTGAATCATTGGCTTTCATGAAGTTGAGATGCTGGGCTTCTTAAGGCAGACACTTAAAGACATTTGCCAGTCTCATGCTTTGCTATACATCCATCTTGTAAATGTGCGTCTCTGGGATACGTGTTGTGTTGTACGCTGTTTTTATTGGATTTAGCATGATAGCACCGCAGCAAGCATGTGAGTAATGTGTCGTGTGTTGTATGCAGTGCCAAATTGTTGAGTCAAGCCGAATACCACCTTGAAATTCAAACTTATAACATAACCAAATGTATTACAATGCAAAACGTTGACATTGTTTTGATAAAATTCTGTATGCAAGCAGCAGATAGATCTGTTAGAGTTTGTTTGTGTAGTAAAGCTTTTGCATAAGTAACGCTTCCTATAGGTATTACTTATTTGTATTTTAAGAAGGAACATTTGTGTATGAAAATATCTTAAGCATCTTATCATAAGTTACAGTTTGAATTTCCAATAAAAGGTGGAAATTCTATTTATTTTCTGTGATAAACACATCTTGTATACCATCTCAAACAATGAATGGCACTAAATACTGGCCAGAAATCTAGTTATCAACTCTCATGTGTTGTATTTTGATATTTTGAAAGAATTTCTAGACGATTTGATTGGAGAGTTTGGTTAGTAAACTGGAATGAATGCTCATTGACGTTTATTTTGCATGCTTTAGTTCTGAGCTCCTTCGAAGGCAGTTAGAGGGTTTAGATGAGGAGGAGGAAGAGGAGGAAGAAGAATT
The DNA here is from genome assembly GCA_963669155.1 of Arbacia lixula. Lineage (NCBI taxonomy): Eukaryota > Metazoa > Echinodermata > Echinoidea > Arbacioida > Arbaciidae > Arbacia > Arbacia lixula. The sequence goes on from OZ022578.1 coordinate 14,514,487, forward strand.
GGATGGTGGTGGTGAAGAGGAAGATGAAGATGAAGAAGAAGAAGAAGAGGAAGAAGAAGAAGAGGGGTAAATGCAGCCGCCACATCATCGTGTGCCGAGTAACACATTAGAATAGTTTTTGTTTTGACACATGTAACCTTCGTGTGAACTAACCGCTCATTTCCTAATGGAAGGAAAACAAAACCCATACAAATTTGATTTGCAAAAGTCAAAGCTGAGGAAAATCAGACAAATTGAATAAAAGAAAGTTTCTGCTTTTGGGGAAATCTACCTAACTAACCTTTAAAGCTTGCAATGGTGTTTTCATCTGTAAGTCATCTGTGTTCATTGCAAGGACAATGAGAGAGACACACACGTGCATACAGTTTGTAACACGTGACTCTTTTGGACAGCAATGTAAGATTTCAGTTAGTGACAAAGAAACATTTCATATCTTTCTTTAAAATATCATGACCTCCTCCTTGATGTATATATTTATTTACATGTCTTGTATTTATGCTTTGATTAGAATCAAGTTGTTTTTCAGGTTTTGTTCTCCTTCAAAGTTTCATTGTTTTCCATGCCTTCATTAGCTTAAACATTTGAACTGACATTATTTTGGGGGAAATTGTTTTTCTTCTAAAATCGTTCCGCACAAATGTTGGCCCCATTCTTTTGTATAGAGGGATTGAGACAGATTTTAAAAGTTTGTGGTTTGAGTGGAAGGAAAACTATTAAAAGAGGATTAAATCAAAAGGCTAATCCTGTATGCTGTAAAATATTGTTAAGACAAGTTAATAATGGATGTTGTGTAATATTGTTAAAAGAAGCTAGGAAGAATAATTGTTTTTGTCAAATGACTATCTTAACTAAGGAGCATGAGTGTTATTTGAAAGTGGACTGAATCACAGGTTAAAAGCTGTATGATAAATAATAGTGCAAATCCTTTATATTAAACATTGCTCGAGGTATGTGTGGTATATCATCAGCTATTGTACGATATTCCCTTATATTCCCTTTTTGACTGAACATGTGGAATAAACCTGTATTTCTTAGATACAGAGTGTTTTAAGTTACAGTGTGGTGTCAAAGCATAATGTTCAGGGAGCTTGTTTAAATCAAGGTGTCAGCATATAGATGATTTGAATTAAGGTAGCAGTGCATGTATAGTGATGCAGAATAATTTTAGGCAAAGTGAATTTGTGGTTAAGATTTCCTTACCATGGACCACGAAACCTGCTTTCTGAGAAAGTTTGAAAGTGTGAATTTTCAAAACATTTGAAATAAGAAAATATCAGAAGTCACATATAAATTTTTTTTAAAAAGGGAAAATATCAGAAGAATCACAAAAATGGCCATATGATTGATGTTAATATAACATTTCCAATCCATGCACATGTAGTTAGTTATTCATCACATGTACTCTATGTGTTTTGTTTAGATTTAGAAAATGGGGCCAGATTTGTACCCCTCTTGCCCAATGTATCTGTGTTTAGATCAGATTATATTTCATGTTAATATCGACAATTTGTAAAGAGAGAAGTCATAATTGTGTATTTGGAATTAGTCTCACAAATAGTAATTGGAAGCCTAACAATGTTTGCTACTATATGTTGATATTTGCACCATAGAATTTAGATTTGATCACAACATGATTTGAGACCTATTACACACATCTTTGCCATTCATGAAATATTCATTTATAGGTAATCAACTTGTTTTTAAAGATGGCCCGTCCCTTTTACAAACATCCGCAAACTTCATGAAAGTTTGCACATATTTAGCACATATCTTTGGGATACCAGCTGTGAAATTTTAAGGTCAGAGGTACTATAACTCCCGTAGAATAAATGAAAATCTAACTATTTTTCACTAAAATTTGACCATTTTTGTGGTACGAAAAAAAAAAGCTTGGTCAATTATCGAAGATTATTTCCTCAAAAGCTAATATTACGCTTTGTCGGTTCCAGGGAAAGGCTATATAGCCACTCTCTCTCTCTCAAATGATGACAAAGTCGGGGAAGCTTTAGAATTAGGTCTGCAAAAGGGACGGGCTACCTTTAAAGACAGCCAGTCCCTTTTTCAGATCACCACAAAACCATCGAAACATTGGCAAAACATATAGCGAACTGTTAGCAAGCTCTATATTCACAATTTGAAACTGATACGTAGTGTAAAATGCATATAATGCACGTAAACAACGTCTGATTAATAGTCTTTACCTCAGGCTCTTAGCAGTTTGTGTTGAAGCATCTGCTTTATTGATTAATCTATTTATTAAATTATAAAACGCATTATGAAAAAATTGTTCTATGGAAGGAATCATCACCAAAGTTTGGTAGTTACTCATAAAATTAGGATTTCACACGCGCATAACAAAAACATAGATACTGTAACAAAGACTAATACTTTTTTCGTGGTACGAAAAAAGTCGGTTTGAAATTTAACGGCTGAAATTTTTTACATATACAGAAAGCTTCAACATGCTATATTCTTAGAAATGGTCTTGAATCACACTTTCTTCAATTTACGATCGTGATAGACGATTTCGAATTTTAAGCTTGCAAAAGGGACGGACAATCTTTAAGGACCACATGTCGCTTTTAATTTCAAATAGAGCTTCGGTACGAGAATACCTCAAACAGCTTTCCAGCAAGAATGAAAAGCTCTGTGTGCTCATATATCTTTCAATATCTTTACAGCTCTGTTAATATTTTTTTCAATTTCTAAACAAAAGATTGATGCATTAAAAATATTTAAATTTCTATATATGTGTATGATTTGATGGATAACTACTATAATCACATTATTTTCTTTGAAATTACTTTAATTACCAGTCACTGTGATACTGGTCTCACATCTAGTAACGTGCTGTAATGTGCTTTATACTTCGTATTGATTGCACATGCTTGCTATGCTTTAAAAAACGTAACATGCTGAATTAACTTGTGTGTGTGCACTTTCGTCTTTTTCTCTCCCCGGTTCTTTCTCCCACGCCGCTTCCCAAAGGCTCCAAACCCGTTCGCTTGAGCTTCAAATAAGCTCCCTTAACCAAGCAGTAGAACCCTGTAGCTCGCACATAGAACCCTTAAGGCCTCGCTTAGACCCTCTTAGACACATCAACTTCTTCAAAACCATAGATTTTGAAGAGGATGACGAGCAATAGTAAGTGATGAAGCTGATTTTTGTTCATCCATCTTGTCACAGAATCATGACACATGCCTGACTATGCATTGAGATGTCTTCGCCACATGTGTCTTTTCCCCCTGACGTGTCTTGTCATTCCCAACACAACCATCGTGTTCAGAGCCCATCTGCATATCTCTATGCTTTCATGATTTTTTTGCATGGCGTTACAGTGACATTGAACACCCATCCTTTTAATCTATTCAATAAAGTACACTTGATATTCATGGGTAGGTTTTGAATTTCTTTCCTTATTTGGGGTAAAATGTTTTACATGAATATGATTATTTTGTGATTGTAGAACCAAGCATCTGTACTGCATTTGAAGTCAAATTCTTCACAAATTTAAAAACAATGTTTCATGAATGGCATTGCATTCAAGGAACAACAAATAAACCTTTGCATGCATTTTGTTTAGGTCTTTACAAAAGGCATGTCCCAAATTGTCTTAGTAACATATTTCCCAGATCACTTTTATGTTCTCCTCTTAATAGTAATTATCACTCGAAAAATCAGGTGACCTCTGCTGTTCACCCCTTCCATCTATATACATGCCATACTATGGTGCATATGTACTCTCTGCTGTTTGTTAAATATCACTGACATACATACATTATGTATTCAATCAAGTCACTATGTTGTTTCACATCACTTAAATGACATCTATATTTTCAAAATATTTGTTTTGGTCCAAGTCTTCTATCATGCCTGAATCTGCAAGACTTCCTTTTGTATGGGAAGCTTTCCATATCCTGTATTAATTTGGATGTTTATTTAGGAGCTGTATGGATCATTCTTTTATATGCTCAGCAATATATGTAAAAAGGACAACAATATTTACATGCGGTAAAGTTACTTTTACAATTCTTGTATTTGATCAACACAGTTATATGTACACAATGTAATACTGAGATTTGGTTGCATATGTGTAATGTTTTCCAGACCTGCATTCCAATAAAACTGTGGAAGAATTGACATAAACAATATACTCTTCAAAATTAAAGGTGAAAGATATGTATATCAAGCTGTAAGAGTATTATCCCTAATAATGAAAACTGAAATAAAGATTTCTGAAAGTTTCTGTTTTTGAATACACCATTGTAAGGATTAACATACTTACAAACCTTACAGGGATATATGATGAGCAAAATATTTGTGTCACAAATGTGCGGGGAAAGAGTCCATTCCAGTAGTAAATCATGCTCCAACCCCCACTCCCTTCTCGCTCTCTCTTTCTTTTTCTTTCTCTTTCTCTCTCTCTCTCTCTCTTTATATCTCTCTATCTCTCTTTCTCTCTATCTCTTTCTCTCTCTCTATCTCTCTCTCTCTCTCTCTCTATTTCTCTATCACATTCTCTCTATCCCTCTTTCTCTCTCTTTCTCTCTCTATCTCTCTTTTTTCTCTTTCTCTCTCCACATACATTGTTTTTGCTTTCAGTCTCTCTCAATCTACTACATGTCTCTCTGTCCCTCTTTTTTTCCCTTTCCTACTTTCACTCTATTCTTCTTTCTCTCTCTATCCCTCTGTGTCTCTTTATCTCAGGAGTTAAATTATGCCTGTCATAAAATTGTACCATGGAAACCCACCCTCCTTGTCACTCACGATGGAATCTTGCACACATTTATGAATTCCAAATGCACACCACCGTATTATTATACTATTTACTTCTGCACAATATATATATTCTCAAATATCTTCACCTTATGACTTGTAAACACCACCGCAAGAGCCACTGCAATATTCACCCACTTTGATACACATGCATATGCACGGATGCTGCTGTGGCAAATACGGTCAAGTTGCAGTGGGGCAATTTGGGGGTTTAAATCCCAGAAGTCGTTTAACTTTAACTTGTTGAGTACCAGAACTGTGTAAAGCCCTGTTTTCATTCTATGGGATTTGAAAAATAATAAATCCACTTGTTTATTTAATTTATCACTGTGTTAATAACCTTGAATCATATATCTATTGTTTGAGGTTTGAAGGGATGTTTGTTTCTTCCATTTTGTTTTTTATCTTCATTTGGGACAGCAGAACTTCACATTTATTGTTCACAATCTGTATATATATACTGCCCTCACTGTCTGCCATATGCATATGTAACCTCATTACTTTGGTTCCTTTTGTGATTTTCCAGATAAAAAAACAGCTATACATAGTCTGAGATTCTTTAAATAAACTGTTCATGGATATTCCCAAATTTGTTTTTGACACTATGAATATACATTCTGTTTAAAAGTATTTGATTAAAAGAAGCCATTGGTGATTAAAGCCTGAATTAAATATAGACGTATTCAAAATCTTGTTATAAAACAAGCAGTCCTTGAAGCTGTTCTTGATTTGGTAGATGCTCTAATTACTGTAAGAGATTCAAATTTAAATTTCATAAACAAATGCATACAGTACCTATCTGACATTTAAAATTTTAAATGTATGTCAGGCATTTTAAAGTTGACAGTGTTGATGTGGAAAAGAAAATATTGATATTTGATGTTTTGCCTATGGCTAGAAACAAGTGCATTATGATCATAAGAAATTTTGAATGTTTCGAAAACTATAAACTACAGTGATAAATCCTATTTGATATCTATATGATGATTGCATGGTGGCCAAACGTGTATGCAGTTTCCCTTCAGCCTTTTGTATCTATCCAAAAGAATGTTTTATCCTTTATAACACAAAATAGCTCAAAAAGGAAAACAGTATAGAGGGAAGACCTTCCTAAACACACTTCAATGACAGTTACATACGCGATGTGGTTGCCATGGTGAAATACTCATTTATTAGATGTTGTTTCCCTTTTGTCAAGCAGCAGCTCAGAGAATGATGAATCGGGTGGGTCAAGCACCTTGAGCGCAGAACGCAGACGGCAAGCCCGGTTATCCCTCACCGAATTCCTGGCCGATCCCCGGAACTTTACAGATGATAGCACCCGCCAGTCCAGTAAGTCCAGTAGGAGTGGGAAGCCTGTGGCTATGGCGCTTGTTGACAGCAAAAGAGTTGTCTATGGTACAAGTAGAAAGCTCGCTAGTTATTGTGCGTAAACTCACTTCTAAACGAGCATTCGCCGCATTTGTTCACAGTTTAGTATTCATTCCTAAGCATCCACCTTCATTAATGTCCCCACATTATACCTCCTAGGCGATTTGTTTGGAGAAGAAAGGAAGATTAGGGGAGTCTAACCTTGTTTGTTCAATGTTCTTGATCGTTACCACATCACGTCCGTTAGTTCTTTTTTCCAAGCTCAATTTTCCAACACTTGCCTTCGATGATCCTGTTTTTCCAATCATTGTGTTACTTGCGTACGGCACAAGGTAGATGAAGCAGAACAGTTCACTTTCTGACGTATTACAAGACAGAAAGGAAGAAAGCTTATTTTCGATCTGGTAATGAGGCGAGGTCTGATTACATGACGTCTGAGAAAGCAGAGAGATGCAACTCCAAACAGGCTCTTTAAGCTTGTTATGGAGTCTCGTAGATCGCCAATCCTCCTAATGATTCACATTTTTCCAAATCACAAGTCGGATGAAGAGAGGATAAATGACCTTTGCTGAGCTTTTTCTAGATATGTGTGTGAGTGGCAACACAAAGTCAGGCGAGGGAACCAATGGGAGAATCTTCTTCCAATTCTGGACGTTTGGAACCAATACAATCCCCCCTTGTGAAATGCTGTCTTGTACAACTTCAAATCTCCTCAAATCATCACGTGTTGTCACCATATTAAAGAAAGATACATTGAATCATCATGAGTCGAGAATCTGTAGGCCAGAAGCCCACAAGATGTTCCGTGCTAAATTCATTCAGCGACTTTAAACTATCCTTGAGTAGCTTCAAACTATCCACACACCCACTGGTTAACTCCGGAAATGCAGCATTTTGATTGGACAATTTGATTGCTTCTAAAAACTCCCTCGTGGCAGTAGACGAGGTTCTCAAGTCTGTCTTCGTGCTTCAAGGATGAGGCTATTCTGCCACTTTGGATTCTATCTATCATGTCACCATGATTAATTCCATTCAACGGCACTATGATGACGGTGAATCTGTGGCGAGATGTGGCGGGCTTCCTACCTGGAAATTAGCTAGTGGCACATGACCCGTTCTTTCTTGAGACTATTTTGGTAATACAATGATGGCTTTTTCAGAGTGATTAAGCAATGGTAGTCATGGCTATTGTACACGTATCTATCAGATGTGATATACTTTAAGTAAGAATCCTTGCTTGGTATTCTTGGAAAGGAAAATGAACTTCAATAGAACTTAATGACTGCTCATTATTGCCTCTTGACACAAACACCGTCTCTTTCCATCCCAAAACAAGTAAACCGTGGATGAGTTTCCTTGCCTTCAAGAATGTGGGATATGTGATTAGCTTGACATTTCACTCTATATTTCCATGGATTTGTTGTGTTGTTGCTTTTAAAAATGTGGTCCATAGTGATTATTTATAAACCTTTAACATTCTTTGCTTTTTCTCGTGTGTTGCAGATAGCCAGATGGACCCGGGTAAAACCTCTGTGTTGAGGAAGCTGAGCTTTCTCAAGGGCGGTCCAAGACGTGAGAAGAAGGTAAGAGTGCAAAGGAAGGAGTGAGACAGACATGACATTGTTGAAGTATCTTTCAGAGCCACCAAGTCTCCCTGATTTCGCAGGAGTCTCCCTGAAAGTAGACCAATATTACTGGATTGGATTCCATCACATCACCAATCTCCCTGATTATTGAAAGGATTTTGTCATTAGGTTGTATGCATGTGATAGACATCTCCGTGATTTCTGATGAAATTACCCCAAATCTTCCTGATTGTTAAATTTCAATGTCGGTAGCTCTGATCTTTAAGTGTCAAGAGTCAGTAGACCGGTTTAGTAACAAACATTAGTTGCTTAGTTTTTGTACACACATCTCTCCCCCATCCCAGTAAAAACAAAACTTTTGAGAACACTTTACAGAAATTGAAGTGAATCAAGGGACCAAATTTCATCTTATTTCCAGTGAACTGTATCCAATCATAGCAAGACTTTGGACTACCAGAACAGAAATTCCTTAACCTTAACCTTATACTGTACTGGGAAGGCAAAAAAGCCTTCAAGATGTAATTGTTAGCAATCTTCTTGCCAATGGTCTTAAATTCATGCATTTTAGAAGCTTGCTGAAAGTTATTTGCCCTCAAATGATCCACATATGGAGTAATTAATTATTAATGATTAAATCCTCATTATGTCCCCCCTCCCTGAGATCTCGGCCACGGGTCCCCCAATTGCCTCAAAATTTTGCACAAGGGTCAAGTATTATGTAATCTACAAACTTATAAAGCTAAGTTTACAAACAATCCTTTTATTTCTTTTTAATTAATTAATTTATGCTAATTTATGCGAGAAATCATAGATTTTGGTATTTCTCACTTAATAAAGCCTCTAAAATAGCGATTTTTTATACAAATGTCTTTCATAACTCCCTCATCAATTCTTCGAAGAAAAAGATAGGTTGTGGTAATTATTTCGTATGTATTTTATTGTCTTTCAATTTTCTTATGTATTTCTTTGTTTTTCGTCAAGCGTTTTTTGCTTCTTGGGTGTGGGTGTGTGTGTGTGTGTGTGTGTGTGTGTGTGTAGTAATGAATTACACTATTTGAAACAATGATGCTTACTAAAAAAGTATTTACATAAAATGGAAAAGCTCCTGATTTTGTCCATAGGGTTATACACAGTCATATAGAGATATAGCGAAATTTCAGTGACATGTGTTCGGTAAACATAATCTGACACCTGACATCTCACAATCTGGGTAGGTCTGATCGCCATAAATTTGGTATCAAAATGTGCGGGAAGGTTCAGAGAAAAAAAGACATGAAATTTCATTCCGAAATATTGAGGCGTAAGAATGTACCAACAAATATTTGATAGGGTGGGGGGGGGGGGGGGCATTATGCCCCCTCCTGGGAGTATATGGGTTTATGTAGCAATATGTAGCAAACAGATCACTATTTTCAACTTACATTATGAATAAATTTGCTAACTACAGGACAGACTTTTGTTGGTAGCTATCTCTTATAGATGATTTTGAAATGTTTTTAACTTGTTTTTCCATGCAGAAAGAGAAAGAGAAGGACAAGGAGAAGGAAAAGGAGGAGAAGAAGAAGGAGAAGGAGACAGAAAAGGAGAAGGTGAAGGAGGGATTCAAGCAGCACAACTTTGTCAACTCGTCATTTTCTAACTCAACCAAGTGTAACTACTGCGAGAAGCCTCTGCAGAACAAGGCTGCCCTCCATTGTCAAAGTAAGTCCAGGCTACCCATTAGATTGCATGCAACAATGAATATTTGTGGCAAGTCGTTGTCATACTTATTATAATTCATCAGTAATACTGGTTACTACTGGGAGCAAGCCAACATATATTTTCCAATTCTCCCTATCGCATATAGCTCTCCGAATCTGAATGCGTGTGGCGCTCTAATTGTTTTACCTTTGATTCTTGGGATATAAACTTCCAGTTCACAAACATTCTATAACCATCATCTTGCTTGCGTCTTTTCATTCTTTCATTAGTCCATCAACAATCACTGTTTTTGCCTTGAGTGATAGGTGGTATTTTTTCAAGTCCCTCATCCATGTAACAACCCTTCCATTTTAATATTACGAGGGTCGACATTACAGATTCTATGCGTTATTGCGTGAATTGAATACGTACCAAACTCTTACCGGTAGTATACTTCCCAAGAGCAAACGATCAGATATCGGTATCATTTGATACCGCTTGAAATCGGCTATATGCAATAGGGAGAATTGAAATTCTTGTTAAAAACCTGCATAATGCTTGGAACATATACATGTATATTGCACAATTACTGTCTGTTGGCTTTAGCCAAAATATGACACATAGAGACAGAGTGGGCCATTCACAAAAGTCATGCAAGTCCGCACGAATCAGCAGGTTGCGTGAGTGAAATCTCATTGTCATAGCTTCAAGAACCTTGTCAGGAAAAGTGAAAAGCTATCCTTGTTGGCGTTTGAAACGTAGCGCCCAAAGTCTGCATTCAAAGTTGTATTGCCCGTGTCAGTGCGTGATGCGCGAGGCAGCAGGCGTTGTTTGGATTGCATTCATGCAATGTGGTGTGGACCATAGTGGTCAGCGGTCTATGGTTTTTAGGCTATGAGAACCCTGAGGTTTTGGATGACCTGCCTTGTACCTCCTCTAGCAATTGCTATAATTCCGCTTGAAGTCAGTTTCCAGTTTTGTTATTGGGAGGGAAGCTACTATACAGTATTTCTTTAAAAGCCCGGTTTCCATTTGCCTCCTTCGTTGAGGGCGCTAGAATGGACAACATTTTTCATCCAAAGTTGCACTCACCGTTCTCAACCATATATCATTTGAATTAAATATTAATGTCAGGCCATTTTTTGTTTCTCTTTTTCTTCATTCCTCCTTATATTGTATGCCATGCGTGTATCATGTTGCATATTTATGTTGACTTCAATTGTTGTGACAATGGTAGCTATAAGCAATGGATACCTTAAATGAACCTCTATATTTAACATATCTGTGAGACGTGTTGCATGCAGATTTGAATTATTGACATCTACAACCAATGGTAGCTATCATGGAAACAGACAGTGAGCTCTGAGCAATACTGGGCCCGTTGCATAAAACTTACCATTAATGGTAACTTTGCTACCAATGGCAATATCTGTGGAAACCTTGAACTTGAATTTCATTGGCTGTCAAATGATGTTACCCTGGTAGTTACCATTGATGGCACAGTTACCATTAATGGTAAGTTATATGCAATAGGGCCCCAGGTGTTGTCATGGTAGTTACAATCCCTTACAATGCCAATGTTTGTCCATTGTTATCAGGTAAAAGATATGAATTGTGCTTGAGACCCCCCCCCCCCTCCCCCCCCCCCCCCTGCCTAGTGCTTGGATGTCCTGTGAGTTAACATTGTTTTATTTCTCTGTTTGCAGTCTGTTATGCCAATGTTCACAACAGCTCATGCAAGGACAACATAGCACCATGCACCAGACTTACCAAGCATCCCAAGTCGGTGAGTGTCACAGATCGTATGTAATGATAATAATGATAATAATAATACATAGAATTTATATGGCACACTTTCCATCTTAATCAGATGCTCAAGGCGCTTCAGAGCAAATTAAAGAGAGAGAAAAAAAATACAATACAGGTATGAACTTGTATTTCAAAAAGCACCATTATACAGGTATGTCTTTAGGTTGCCCTTGAAGGTGGTCAGGGTGACGTCAGGGTTTTCAAACTCTGTGGAAGAGAATTCCACAGGGTTGGCCCTGCATGTGCAAAGGTCCGTTCTCCCCACGATCTCTTTGAAACCGGAACTTGCAAAAGACCGGATGTGGAGGATCATAAGGTTCGTGATGGTTGGTGGTTGTGAATTAAAGGGTATTTATTTAACCCTTCACCCTTTGTATCCTAGACAAAATTGTTGCTCTACGGGATTTGTGTGTATTGATAGTGAAAGTGGCACTTACAGAGTTAATGTGCCATTTTTTTTCATGTTATTCACTGAATTAACAAGTTCATAGTTGCAATGTGCACATGAGCAGATTATTACTGGTACAAATGACCTTGGACAAATTGTACCACTCACAGAGTAAAATGGAAATTCCATAGAAAGTGGACCACGTTTATAGCCATTATAATGCAGATATAACAACAGCGATTCAGCTCTGAGAAGGTAGTGAAAGAACATACCACCATGTTCACCTGCTTCTATGGTTGGTATGGGCATGCTGTAAAATAACACACCTACACAGCTTCATGTTCAAATCCCTAGTCGTTCTTGATTCAGTGGAGTGTCTGACCATGATGTAACAATGAACTGACTTATTTCTAAAGAGTGGCATTTTTCTGGCACAATTTCCCCAGGGTTATGGGTCACTCCAAAAGTACTTTAAATCATGTTTTTTGATGGAATTTAAATATGGAACATTTGAATCAAATATCCTCAACATTGGCTGTGACACATCCTGAACTCATGTTGTAATTGCATATGTGATGGATTGATTGATTTGATTATGTGATTGCATGTCTGTAATTGGTATTCTATGATGGTTGATGGATTGATTGATTACATGATTAATTGATTAAATGATTGATTGAGTGATTGATTATATCATCTCATTAGCTTTGTAAGTAACTTCGAATGCAGTTGCTCAAAGATCTTGAGCAAGAGTTCAAACCTTTCTATGTTTCTTTCACTGGCATCAATTTGGTTACGTTCAAAGGAAAGATTGAGGAATATTAAGATTATGTGATTTTGCTGTCAGTAACTCATGTTTGTTTTGACCAAACAAATTAAATTGATACAAGCGCATCAGGAAGAAGAAGGAGGGGGAGGAGGGGGAGGGGGAGGAGAAAGCATCAAGGGGGGGGGGGGGGTGAGGAGGATATTAAAAAGAGCAAGGAGGGAAAGAAGGTAGTTAACAGGAACATTAATCCAAGGAAGAGAATCATTACAATGTGGGGAGGTGGAAGGGGAGCTTCCCTGTCAGTAGATGCTGGTAGACAGTACTCATGATGGATTAAACCTTCTTGGAAAACAAGGTGGGGGGACGTCATTATCATACTGCCTGCTCTGTAGGGCAGTCTCTACCTTGCCAGTGATTCCCGGATGTTATCAACCTCCACTTTCACCTTGCACGTTTCAACTTTTGAAATCTATACCTCATTTTTTGTAGTTTGAATGCTCTTTCTTGAGCAAGTTGAATAGTATTGCCATTTTTATTACGGCAGTTGATTCAAGTTATATTCTTTCCTAACATCTATGTCTACACCGCATGTTAGGGAACTTTAGATAATATAGAGCATGATTTGTAATGAATGAAGTCAAATTGTCATGTAATTTGATACATTAAACACCTTTATTAGATCGGAGAGAGTTCATACAAAATGTGGATGGATAGAAATGCAAATATGATTTTGTCAAATCTGTTAGACCCCACCACACCCCACCTCACCCCTCCACACCCCACTTGGCACCAGGTCTCTGATGTTGTAATATAATATCACTGAGATCCATGCATTTTTACAAAATTCAGAAACTACAGACATCCTTACACAAAAGAAAGCATTGGAATATCTATGGAAATATATCTTTAGGACTGAGGCTGTCAGATGCCTGTTCTCTGGGGTGGTTTGACATGATAGTATCCACTCTTGCTTGTAAGGGATGGTGGGCAGATTGTGGAGAGAAGTTGTTATCTATGTCACGGTTAAGATGGTGCATCCTTTAAAGTTGTCTGTTCTTGTTGCTGATCACTCTCTGAGAGTGTAATTGTTTGCTTTAATTTTCCCTATCACATATAGCCGATATCACCTCGTGATACCGATATCTGATTGATTGCTTTTGGGACGTATGCTTCCCGTAAGAGTATGTCGTTGGCAGAAAGTGACCTAGAAATCACTCTTTTGGATGAATTAAGCAGTGAACATTTTCTCTAGGGTTAGGTTTAGGGTCAGGGTTAGGTTTAGAATTAGGGTCGGGGTTTGGGTCAGGGTTAGGTTTCGGGTTAAAATTCATAAAATTAGTGGGATGCCCTGGTCCCTTATTGTACGGGATTGCAGAATGTTCGTGGACTGGAAGTTCATATCCCAAGAATTGAAGGTAAAAAAATTAGAGGGCCACACGCATTCAGATTCGGAGAGCTATATGCGATAGGGAGAATTAAATTTATATTATCAAATTGCTACCGCACATATGTTTTGAACATATTGTACATAGTACTGATCTAAATCCTTGTAAAATCTATGATTATCCCCAATACCTATTAAGGCGACAATAAAATGAATGAATTGTCTTTGTTGAATCGTCATTGATGGCAATATACTTGTGTTTCTTTCTATATGCATTTAGTGAACTACTTGTAAGAAAGATGTGTTAAATGTAACAAATTGATCTCGTTCATTATACCTCATGCTGTATATTATCCCAAGTTTCCTTGATGTCGATGTTAGAAAAGAATGTGTGTTGAATCAACTTTTGAAATAGAAATTCTATTTTATTCAACTTCAGCAAGAGAAACCACACAATAAAGGAAAATACAGATGGATGAAGATAACAATGAAGAGGCAATGTAGGTGGACAATGTAGGTGGACATTGATTAAATTACTGGTGTTAAGTAAACGTAGCAAAGGAAATTACAGATGAATATGGATAAAAATAAACCAAATGTACTTGTAGACCTAGATTGAATTAATGGTATTAGGGATAAACAACATAGGAAACATCAGATGATTGTGGATGAAAATAAACCGAAATGTACTGGTGGACATCAATTAAATTACTAGTATTATTAAAGGAAACAGTACAAAGGAAAATACAAGTAATTATATTAAAAACAACAGGGGGGTTGTGTGTAGGTGTACATAGATTAGATTACTGGTATTAAGGAAACATGTACTGGAAGACCTAGATTGTATTACTGGTATTAAAGATATTTTTGAAGGATTTGATTTAAGATGAAAAAAGGATTTGGGCATGGCACAAACAGGCAGATGATTAAGAATATTCAATCATGTCTTTTTTCAGAACACATGTTGTGGTGAATACTGGTAATCTCATCCTGAAAGCCATGTACTTCCAAGAAAAATGAGCAGTTGTTGACTTCCTTCATGTATCATACAAAGGCATAATAACCTTTAAGAGTTCTGACTGCTGAAAACGGAAAATAAGAGATTGGTGTGATGTTTTACATTGGCATGTTTGCATTGTTTAGTTTGATAGCTTTATGGCTTTAAGACAGTGGGGGATGACAATGTGGATGGGGTGCTATAAATATAGACCTCCACAGGGGAAGAAAGGGGGTATGAGATGACTGCAGGGGAGTTGAGATGAGTCAGTTATATGCATTGATCTAAGAGAATGGATCTGTGTATAACAAGCTTTAAGACCCATGGCCCCCATACTGACAATACAAGGCAGGGATGAAAGGGCAAAGGAGCAAGAAAATCAATACCTGAGATTAGCCCAATGGCCACAGCATAGGGGTTCTAGATACCTTGGGACAATACTACCGCAGGTGTTATGAATGTCCTTATAGTAGTTGCAAGGGAGTCTGTCTGTGGTCCTTATTGTTACAGTATATTCCCCCCTCTCACTCTTACCGGCCTACTGAGCTAGGGGCAGACCTCGCTTGACACTCTCTCGATCTCAACAATAGAAAGTAGCAGTCGGAGCTTTGAATGTTTGCTCGCATTCAAACTCGGCCAAAACTTTCCTGCATTCTTAGGCGGTGTATGTTTCCATCTCTAACAATGTTGAATCCAGTGAGTGGTATGTGGAGGGGATACTGGATTTGAGCACTACTCCTGTATTTTTCGGGGGAGGCCGGTGTTATTGCGTGGATTTAGGCTCGCGGGAGTAGGATTGTGGATTGCTGCGGTGGGCTACAGGAAGGAATGGAAGTGATACTATTGATTGGTCTGTCATCAGCCTTGCTATGTGAACAATATTACGCCATGGAGATCCCTACGACTCGCTCCGGCCACTGGACGGGCTGATGGGATGGCCAAGGAGTATGGCGATGTTTCAGTTCTTAATAGACAGTAGGAGCTACCGGTAACTTAATGCTTCATCTTTGATTACAACCATCATGGAACATATGAATGGATTATACCACAGGCACCATGCCAAGATGGTCTCAAAATCAGTAAGTGATGACATGGTCTCCATATACAGTATAGACTCATAAATCATGTCCTATGTTATTTGTATGTGCATGTACCTCATCTTTAGTGTCTAATGTATCTCATTGTAATAAACACAGTTTACAATTTTCTTATTAGTTGATGCAGAAGTTAGTCTACAGTGTGTATCATAGTTTTATAAGCTTATAAGCTTTACCCTAGTATCTGGCTTTTGATGTCCAAACAACAATATGCTGATTATAAATCCAGAGCTACAGGTAGCATGTATGGACATGCGACCAACTTAAAATTAGGATTTGGGGTTTTGTGACATACATGTAGTATTGGAGTATTGAAACTGATGTTTCAGCTGTCTGGATTAAGGCAGAAGACATAGAAATGCGAAACTATGACATTTCTTATATTGAAATGCAATGCTTGATTGCGTGTGGCCAGAATCATGGCAATGACATTTAAACCAGTCAACGTTGATGAGGGATTTCCAACATAGTTGAATACATGAATCCATGACTGGTGCACAATCTCTCGATTACTTCCTGATTAGATAGGACGCCGATTATGGGGAGGAAATGTGTAATTTATTTCCAAATATTACCCATATCGGGTTATTACACAAGGCAAATTCCTTTGAAAGAGAATTGCCTGTGGGCTTGTTGGATCAGTGTTTTAGAGTATGCGTGGCTCAACATAGAATGGAATTTGTTTGATCAGGAGAATCTTGGGAAGTGTCAAATCAGGAATTAACTGGGAGATGAAAAATGTCATCTTCTCCATGGCAACCTTGAAGACCAGAGTCCTCTGAAAATTAGGGCACCCCTTTTTCTAGAATGGAAAGATAATTCAGGATAATTCAGATGCATGTGGTAAACTCCTGGCATTTATTTGTCTTATTTTATTTTTATTATTATCTTATTTTATGGTTTGAGAACCATTTTATTAATTTCAAGCTGCCTGCTCTGCTCTGCTTTCTTCAGTGAAAATAAAATCCTGAGATGAGTTTGACACGGAGAGACTTGTAAATATCAGAAAGAGAGAGAGAGAGAGAGTGGTGCAGGTATTGAGAAGAATTTGAGTCATTATGATAAAATGTCAGTCACTAGCCATGAGTGTTGCCTCTGCCACCAACTCCAGGAGTCCAAGGGGGTTACAAGGGGGCATGGAGAGGGGGAGGGGGAGAGGGAAGGGGGAGGGGGGAGGGAGAGGGGTCCAGTGGTGTGAGTTTGTACTTGAACCTAGTCATTAACCTCCACAATACATTAATTAGACAATTGCCAGTGTCTTCTGATGATAAAGCAGTTCATCATTTTGGGTCAAGCATATGCTCTGGATAGACAAATGCCAAGGCAATGAATTATATTAATTATATTATATATAAAAAAACATGCATAATCCATCTGATTGCCCTCAAACTTGCCAAAGTTGGCCTCTCTGAATGTGAGAACTTCATGCAAATGTATTTGTAATTGCATTTGTTCTCCTTTAAGAGCAACAGATTGAATCGTGTGATGCCTTGGTTTAATTGACACCGTATCTGATGGATCTGAAGGTGGGAACTTTATAGAACACAATCCATTCTGGTCTGCTCTGATGCAATGTTACATAATCCTTTTATTGCATTAACTATTTAACAGTGTCTAATATATTGATCTGATAAAGTCTGTCGACCCTCGTGTATGTACACATGTCAGGGTATATTCGAGGCGATTTCAGTCTACTCTACCCGAGATTGGTCCCCTCAATGAGCCACTACTGTACATTCCCTGACTCTTATAGGGGGAAAAACATATTAATTAATCCTTTCACACAAAATAGGACAAAGCACAATGTCAGACAAGTATTGAAGGGCATATCCATGTACTGTACTGGGAAGGCAAAAAAGCCTTCAAAAGATGATTGTTAGCAATCGTCTTGCCAATGGTCTTAAATTCATGTATTGACCATTTTAGAAGCTTGCTCAAAGTTATTTGCCCTCAAATGATCCACATATGGATTAATTAATGACTAATTATTAAATCCTCAAAATGTTCGGGCCGAACATTTTGAGGATTTGTGATTTAATCACTCATTTCTCCAAATGTAGATCATTTGAGGGCAAATAGCTTTCAGCAAGCTTCTAAGATAGACAATACATAATTTTTAAGACCATTGACAAGAAGATTGCTAGCAATTATCTTTTGAAGGCTTTTTTGCCTTCTCAGTACAGTATACAATGTATACAATGTATGCCCTTTAAGGAGTCTTTTAATGTTTGGAAATCTGAATCATTCAGCCCAGAAATCTTGATGTTACACAGATGCAGGAGAGTGTAGATGTGTGGATTGGCCCAAATACCTAGTTCCTAAAGTCTAAACTCGTACTAGGGGACTCACAAGTTATGAGGAATCTATTAGTGTTTGAAAATCTTAATCATTGAGCCCAGAAAACTTGACGTCTTATAAATACAAACACAGGAGAGTGTATATGTGTGGATTGGCCCCACTCCCTAGTTTTAAGTCTAGACTCATACTTGGGGACTCATATGGTCACTCCCACTCACCCCCACCCCCCTCCCCTCCCCCTCGCCCATTAGGAACTTTTCTCTACCCCTGTTCAGATACACTTGTTTATTGTTCTATCATTCATTGCTGTAGTACAGTAGGATATTTTGGTTTGTAACTGCCATGCCAACAGCTTACTAATGCTCAAAGCTCATTATCTGTTGCCATGGTAATTTGATATTACATTTGTTATTAGTTACAGTACATTGCCCAGATAATTCAAGCACCAATTACAGCTCCAAGCTATGTCTGGTGCGGTAGATATGCATGCATATACGCATAGTGCTTGTCTCAAACAATTGGTCAGCCCATTGTAGATGAATAAAACCACATTTGGCTCTAGCTCACATCTAATGTCAGAGGGCTCGTCCCCTGACCGCAGTCTACGGCTCTTCACCACAGGAGCAATTAGGCAGATTTATCACCAAAATTTGTGTTAGTCTGGAGAATATGTTACGAGCGAAGAGGGATGGTGAGAGGTGTGGAGGGAGGCCTGATTGTCCAGACATTTTGGTACAGACAGTGAGTGATCTGGCGGCAATGGTTGTATAGAAAATAGATTGTCTTGACGATTTGATGAGTTTGTTGATGTTTGTTGATGAGATGAATGTAAGGCATGGAGAATGATTGACAGGTGAGTCATGTGGTGTGTACTGTGCAAACCGGGTGTGAAGTAGAATAGATAATGGGTATTCTGAAGAATCAATGTCTATGATCCCTATTACAGCAATGAATCTGGGAAGAGCTGTATCAAATTATGGTAAGGCCTTCTGGTGTGTGTTTTCAAGGTCTTTCACTGAGGTATGATATGTGCATATCATTTTCAAAACAAATGAGAATAAGAGAGAATTACATTTAGTCTTCTTTTGATGTATATGTAGTGGTTAGTGTGCCAGCTGTCACAAGATGTTATGAAGATAGTAGGGCATACAGATTGAAGAAGTTTAATCAAACTCAAAAACTAACTACCGGATGGTTATCCATTGTCATTTTTAATTTTCTATGCAGTAATTACTTACTTTATACACACTGTTAGAATTGTTTTGATACTGCTTCAGAGAGCATTTTGAGTAGGAGAATTGTTGTTAGTTTCTTATGTTGGATTGGTCACTTGTATGCTGTTAGTTCCTTTAGGTGTAGATTTAATGAAGTGGGCTGCGGTCATGCCCTGATTTACAATTAATCAGTTGATGTGGCGGTATGGCCTTCAACTCCGGCAATGCTGGTATGTATGTCTCATCTTTTATGAATCTGGTGTAGACTAGAGTGAGGTCAGGTTGGTGAGAAACAGGGCACCATCTGCTGCCGGCCTGCCTAGCCTGCCTGTCTGCCCACCTGTGTTTAACGATCCCACTGCCATGCCAGGAAAACCCCTATTGACTTAAACCACATTCTATGCACCTATGGAACTGAGAGAGTTGAAGCTAGTCTTGAATGAACCGCCCCCATCCCCGCATCCCAACCCCAACCACTAATCAGTCCTATAATCATGTCCCATAATCGGGCTCAAAGTACACACAGTGGATTTAGGTAAACACCAGCCTCCTCCCCCCCATGTGCTAGTCTTTCTGCCGGCAGCACAGCACAGGCGGACCACGAGGGCGGCAGACGGGCCAATCCTTGACGTCACCCCACACCAAGTCGCTCCTTATCAGATCAATCCAATTCCCAGAAGTCTCTAAAGAAATGTACACTTAAATACTGCTCCCCTTGGCCCTCACCGTAGCCCTGGGTTGTTACATAAACCTCTTATTTGCCTTCCATCCGTCAGTCGAAGGGTAATAAAATAACCACGCTCCCGCTAGCACACGCACATGCATGGGTAATTGCCCTTTTAAAACGGCGGCGGGGTGGAGTGTATGAATGCATGTAGGATTGATTTGGCATGGTTGTGTCAATGCTGTGGTATGGCGACGACATCCCAACTGGTTTTGATTGGCTGTGAGATGCTAATACTGGCCATGTTTTCACACCCCTGGAAGCAGATCGCAAGTGCTCACCGGTGCTGTAAATGAATGGAATGCGGGGAGGAGGTGCGGAAGGGAAATATATAACAAAGTGCGGTAGTAATCGTTTTGTTTGATGCATGACGGACGGGAACATTCCTGTGTTCGGTCAGTTTAACTGATATATAGACTCTCTGCAGTTATTTCCTATCCTACTGTATAGAAGTATCTTAATATCATGATACGCGTGATTAAAGGGTTTAGATGTGCAATGATTGAATGAGAATGCAGAAAAGTTACATATCGCTTGCGATGCATCCAACCCTCTCTTTTAAAAAAGAAGAAGTGACCAAATGGTTTCCAAGAGAAAAATAACAACAATGTGACATTCAGCGAACAAAGTTGCTCCCAGGTTTCAAGACAGCGGCTGCGGTAATCAGACCTGACGGACTGGATATTCACAATATCCTCTTCTTGTGCCAAAAAGAGAATGAACTGTGAACTTAGTTTGGACTAATTTGAACAATCCTCGTTTCTTGAACTTCCCCTATACTTTTGGGGCTTGTGGGCTGTGCTCAAACTTCATTGTGGAAGCCTTTCATGAGCAGCAGTAGCGATTGGACAGAACATAGAACTTTGATGGAGGGGTCGTTGCTTCTCTGTGGTTAATTTTGAGGATTGTTTAATAAAAATCTGTCAGCATCTTTCAGTGGCATGTGTGGATTGCTGTACCTAGTGTGAATTGCTGATTGCCCAATTCCTGGAGTAACCGTGTCAGCAGATTTTCATTGTTTGATTATTCATTCCTGTTGTCATAGCGAGTGTCTGTTTTCATTGATTTATGCAAGAATAGGTTCTTTTGTTGACTCTCATTGATGTATAATATAGATTTTTTTTGTATGTCAAACCTGAAAACAGTACATTACTTTGTCGTATTCATGAGGAGATCAGAAATTGTGGAGAAACGTGACTGGAAAATCTCCTGGCATCATTTACATTGATGCTGTTAACAAGACACAAGTTTTGTATTCATCTGCTCAAGAAGAACCAGAAATACTGAGATGTTCCTAACTCCACTTAAGGAAGAAACTTGTTTAATTCCACTTGCCCTTTGGAAGTAATTTTATCCTCAGAAAGCATAGCTCTGAAAATTTTTTGAAATCTCCGGCAAGGAATAAGCTTCAATCAAGTGGATGCTAGAGAACTCCGTTTGCTATTTTCAAGGGATGTGTATAACTTTTTGTGGGGAATGACGTTGCGTGCTTGGGATATATTGAATAACTTGCTTTGGATGCGATACATGTAGACCGGCGTCATGAACTCTCGTGTGGTGCACAATACTTGGAGCCCTGATCTTCATTTCAGTGTGAGTGACTACATGTACAATGATCTTTGTTAAGGGGAAAATACTGTACTGGGAAGACAAAAAGCCCTCAAGAAGGTGGTTGTGAGCAATCTTCTTGCCAATGGTCTTAAATTCATGTATTGTCCATTTTAGAAACTTGATAAAAGTTATTTGCCCTCAAATGGGCCACATTTCGAAAAATAAGTAATTAAATCACAAATCGCCAAAATGTTCGGGCTGAACATTTTGAGGATATGAGGATTTTGAGGATTAATCACTTATTAGTCCAAATTTGGACCGTTTGAGGGCAAATAACTTTCAGCAAGTTTCTAAAATGAACAATACATGAATTTAAGACCATTGTTAAGAAGATTGCTCACGATCACCTTTTGAAGGTTTGTTTGTCTTCCCAGTACAGTATACTCCCTTTACCCTTTAACCCAGGGTGTGACAGACAAAATGGCGATCTTCGGGATGACTTTGTGTCTATAACTTGTTAATAGATACACAAAAGAGACCCCCCCCCCCCCCCACTGTGAAGAACAAAAGAGCTCGTATCATTTTTCTTTGGAGGGTGTAATGCTCAACATTGTGAATGTGCATTTCATCATTTTTATGACATCATGTTTGAAAACGAGCGCCCCCAAAATATCCCCTTGGTTAATTGCAGGGTAAGAAAAGAGATGTAATTAAAAGTTTGAACACTGTCGGACAAGCATGAAGTTTGTTTTTTGCTTCTGTTTTGAGTTATATATTTAAGTTTATATTTAATTTTGTATGTGTATGTACTGTGTATATAGTCACAATCTTCTTCAGGTCTACATGCTGTATAGTAAATTGAGGCAAAGAGTGGAAATTATTCAGGAAACCATTTACCCAGTTAAGTGTGTGTTTTTTTAAATCCTTATACGATATTTATTAATGTATATGTGTCTCTCTATCATTTGTTTCTCTTTCTCCTCTTCCTCCTTATCTCCTTCCCCCCCCCCCTCTCTCTCTCTCTCTCTCTCTCTCTTTCTCTCTCCCTCTCTCCCTCTCTCCTCTCTCCCTCTCTCTCTTTTGGTTGTTTTCCTCAGCTATCGAAGGTGACTGGGAATGCAATGCGAGACAAACTCATCAAGGGAAGCGGTGGATGTAAGCAAATCCTCTTAAAACTAATCATTCTTTAGATTGTGACATTATTAATTAGTCTAGTCTGGAAAAAATAAGGCTTTGTGGTGATGTTGTTTAAAAATCACATGTCATAGAGAAGAAAATGGCATGGCTCATTCAGTTATTCACCTCTATTTCAATTTCAATTTTCAATTTATTCATATTTCTATTCAATACATGTAAAATAAAAGCAATAATACATGAGCATAGTCAGTCTTTGACATAAACAAAACTAGTATAATGATGCAAAATATTACATAATGGTCAATATCAAACATACAGTGGATATAGGTAAAGAAATATGAATGGGGCCTATTTAAAGCAAGCTTGTAAATCATATAGACCCCAAAATAATGTGGATTAAAAGAACACTTCGGAGTACGAATAAACAAATTGACCAAAGAAATCAGTCACTGTTTATCAAATAAAGTCTATGCTTATGCAGAGAGAGTTGGTAATGGAATTGGACATAGTAAAATGTAGTTGAAGTAGTAATAGTAGTAGTAGTAGTAGAAGTAGTAGTAGTAGTGGTAGTAGTGGTAGTAGTAGTAGTAGTAGAGTAGTAGTAGTACTAGTAGTAGTAGAGTAGTAGTAGTAGTACTAGTAGTAGTAGTAGTAGTACTAGTAGTAGTAGTAGTAGTAGTAGTAGTAGTAGTAGTGGTAGTAGTACTAGTAGTAGTGGTAGTAGTAGTAGTAGTAGTAGTAGTAGTAGTAGTAGTAGTAGTAGTAGTAGTAGTAGTAGTAGTAGTAGTAGTAGTAGTAGTAGAAGAAGTAGTAGTAGTAGTAGTAGTAGTAGTAGTAGTAGTAGTAGTAGTAGTAGTAGTAGTAGTAGTAGTAGTAGTAGTAGCAGTCGTATTACTACCGGTAAAGTAATAGTAGAAGTACAAAGTAGTGCATGTATTATTAGTAGAAGTAGAAGTAGTAGCATCAGCAGCAGTAGAAGTAGTAGAAGTGTAATTCTGATATGTTTTGTTAATATTGTGAATACTTAAATTAGCCAGTATTCAGTGAATATCAGAGCTAACATTGTGTGTATTTCTGCTTTTATTTCTGTTTCAGTGGGCTACTCTCAGTCGATGAGAGAAAAGACCCGACCCAATACCATCATCAATGCCACGAAACCATTCCAACAGGTAAGACTGCTTGGCCATCAAGGGAAAGAAAAACGATATAATTAATCTTAAACTGCCAATCCAGAGGGTGTCCCATGTATTTGCAACTGTTGAGAGTCATTCAGAATGAAAAAGAAAATAAAAACAAAACCATCACTTACTGTCTAAGTAATATTGAAAGTACTTTGTGAAAAGTGCCTGACATGTTGTATTGATTTCGAGCTTGGAAAATGTAGATCTTACCGTCAGCAGCTGTGTAAATTTCCATCATTCAACGCTGTGTTTGAAACAAACTGATGTACAGTTGATCAATAACAGTCCTAGAAAATCAACCGTTCACTCGCTTCATAGGCACCCAGTCCGGTATATGATGAAAGTATTGGTATATATACGTATATATGTATTCCTTTATCAGCTTCCTTCCACGTGCTATAGTAGGGTAGGGCCAATTCTCGATTTTACTTGGCAGCACCAGAGTGTTTGCTGTTTCGATTAGATGCCTGCTCATGTTGAGTGTAGATGTGTTCTTGGTGGATGAGTCTGGACTGTGTTGTTGATAGCCTGTGTGAGGTACTATACGATGATTTGAGGAGACGGACCAAGGAATGGAGCCTATTTTTGAGAGTGAAGATGAGTTGCTGGTGACAGCAGAACAGGTTAACCCCTTCAGTGCATTTTTGCCTAATTCTTTGTGTGTAAGACGTACAGTTGAGGCCAAAAGTTTAAATACACCCATGGAATTCAGTGAAATTTGTTCGCTTGCCAGACATCGTAAAGTTTACTATATCTTCAGAAATACAAATACTACCATGACGAATTTGGTATCAAATGAAAGAGCATTTTACACTCTTTCACATGATTGAGATGCCATTGGGATTAAATTATATTTCAGGTGGAATTTTCTTTGAAGAAAGAGAAGTTTTGTGCCAAATGTATTCTATTGTTTGTTATTTTATTTTCAAACATTATTTCATAGAAATATATAAATGTTAAATCTTTGATTTATATTACATTTTCGATCATGATATGTCACCACTGAACAAAAAAGTGTAATCTGAAAATGTTTGTGTTGAGAAGTAATTCGCACAAATATTAAATGTTTTTGTCAAGTTGTTATTTTTAATTTGTGTAAAATATGAAGATTTTTTGGGGAAAATGATACTTAAATATTTGTCAGCTCCTGATGAAAAAGCAATGTGATGAAGGGGAGTGACATACTCATTTGTTTGATATCAAATTCGTCATGATAGCACAAATATTTCGTAAGATACAGTAGATTTTATGACGTTTGGCAAGTGCCAACTGTTCTGTTAATTTCCTGGGTGTATGTAAACTTCTGGCCTCAACTGTACATTTATGGCTGCTCTATGGGTTTTCTGTGCATTACTTGTGTGAAAATGCGTTAATGGTGCATAAAGAATTAAATAAGACACACATAGGTCTTTCTGTAAATAAGGGTTCCAATTGGCAACATTGAAATAGGTTATTTTAGGATACTTCTGATATGTCTTGTTCTTCCTATGCATAACCTAATTGTTGCTATACATGTAGGTTACACAGAGGGCAATATACATGTATATGTAATGTAATACAAGTATCTGATATGATTTTAGTGTTGAGTTCCTTGCGTAAAGGGGACACAACAAATGTTGCAAATTGGCAACCTAATCTATGGAAAGACCCTTAAACCCAACCTTTGGGTAGCACTGGCGCTCTCTCGCCAGTGTTGATTTCACATGGTATGAACACATTATTAATAAACCTTTATGGCCAAAATAGGGCCACTTGCCAAAAAAAAAGGCATCATACATTTGTGTGCATATACTACACAATAGCACATGTATGCAAATGAGCTCTCTTCATTCCAAGGACTCTCAGTTCACACGCGCACAATCCTAGCGATAATATATATACAGATACAAAATCATACAATTTTGTGTCTGCAAAAGTGATCTAATTTAACGGATATATTTATTTATTTGTTTAATCACACAATTTTGTGTCTGCAAAAGTGATCTGCTTTATCAGATATATTTATTTATTTATTTGTTTAATCATACAATTTTGTGTCTGCAAAAGTGATCTGCTTTATCAGATATATTTATTTATTTGTTGATTTTCTTCCATTCTAGATGCCGTTTCAGCAGCAGGGTAGCTCATCTGATGTGAGGTCACCCTTTGGCAGCGCTGGGTATGTACTCCAGTCCTTACGTGCTGTTTAAAACACCAGATTCACACTGTATAGATAACAGATCCCTACCCCCCACTAGATACCATGCTTAGGAGTACTTAGCTTCGTTTCCAGGCTTGCAGGCCATTTGTTTCTGCCGTGCCAACATCACGGTTAGGTCTGGACACGCAGACTAATGGTCATATTCTTTGCTCTTCTGTGCCATAGAGGAAGGGAGAAGGCATAGGCTTAGTCTAATTGTCCAGACTTATTTGTGATTGTGACAGTGCACAGGGAAATACAGAAAACACTCCATGCAGCCTGTAACAAAGGCTAGTGAGTACTACCCTCCCCCTATGCAACTGGTTATTCGCAGCATGCACTAGAACGCTATATTGTACCAGTATATTAGACCATTACGAATTATACCTACATACCATTAACCTTTTTTTTTTTGCTGCATAGCCAGTAATGCTTATCAAAACCAATGGGACCTCTGTTATATGATTTTGATTTTAGTTTTGCATTTGGGGTTTGTTTTATTTGGGCCTCTGTTTCAGACATGTCTCAAGTTGATTTACCTATATGTGAAATATCAAGTGGAAACCAGTTGCATTGTTATTCTTTAATTATGTGTGTTGTGTAAAATGTGTAAGAGCTGTTCAGGTAGCTGGATAACTAATACACCAAGTATTACATCATTGACTTAAGTAATAACTTTACCAGGTTATTGACACACATAGAGTGAGCAATGGGGAGATAATCCTATAAGATCTAAATATAAGCTTGTTCTCTATTGTGACAATGTTTTTGTTATATTGTGTGATAGTCTTCTCTGTCTGTCTTTGTTCATGTGTTATTATTAAAATGTATGTACAATGTTCATCCTGTCCCTCTAAGGCCAACATTTTATTTAATCTCTTAACTTAAGACACAAGGGAAAAACAAATCATAAAACAAAGTAGAGAAAAATTTAACTTATATTATGTATGTCATCTTTTGTCATGTGGTTCTTTTAGTTAAGAACTATTCTGAACTATTCTGAATGATTAACATTGCAAACAGTCTGTAATCTACATAATAATCAGACTACTCAGTACTGTAGTCCCACTTTCAATTAGTATCCTTCGCACACATTCTTCACCTATATCACACTCTATGTGTGTGTGTTTGTGTGTTCTTTGTATGTGTGTGCAAAGACGGATATCATTCTGTTTGTGATCTCATGTGTATGGGTGTATGTGATATTGTTCATTATGTTTAAAGCTAAAAAAATCTAACACGCACATCCTTGATGAAGGAATTTCCACTTCTCTCCTTTTAATCATGAACCCGTATATTTCAGATAAGCCTTTCTCTTGTATGAGTAAGAAAAGAACGTGTCTTTATAAGTGAAGCTATAAAAACTCTCGGGTTAAAAATGCATTTCCCCTATCTTATTGTTACATTTATGTATGTGTTCCTGTGTTTTGTGTGTGTAAACTTTATAGGCTAATACACAGAAGATATACTGGGATTTTATTTTAAGCTCAATAAACAACTGAAAATATATATATATATATATACTTTTTCATCTGATAAATATAAACTGTTTTTATAGATATTAACTATATTGGAGATATATTTGGTCAACATCAAATTTATGTTTTTGCTTCTAAAAGCAATCCACATTATATTAAGACATTCAATATTACTACAAACACATCATTTTGCCCCTTTAATAATTAATAAGAGAAAAAAATAGTTAACTCTGTATTGACAAGAAAATTATTGAATGCAGTAGATATATTTCCTATCCTCACATATAAAAATTCACACAAAGCATTAGAAATACTGAATAACATTCATAATACTGAATGATGATTTGAATGAAATAAAAAAAGAATAGAGAAGCTAGTACAGCTGTATCTAACATTCTTAGGGTTATGTTTTAACTAGAAGTATTGTATAGTATACACATGTGTATATAGATTGTAGTAAGATCTGTGAAATGGGAATATCATGCAAGTTGATTTGAATAAGAACAGGCAATTTAGGGAAATGTATTGGCAAATACATGAGAACAAAGAAACAAATATTTTTTATGAGAAAGTTATGCCATTCTCTTTTCCAACAAAAAAGTCAATGATCTTTGTTCGATATTCATCATATTTGTTGCCAATGTGTTGATTGGATTTGCTGCTTTATACAAATCAACTTATCACTTTATTCTCCTTTAGTAGTGTTATTAAGAGTTGCTGCATCTGCAAGAGAGTCTTTCTCCCATCTTCTGGTTAACTTTTGAAAATGATGAAGTCGTGCTTCTTAAGTTTCAAAACATGTGTTATAACATTACCTTGATGAGGTGCTTACATCTTACAGTGATTTGATTTGTTGGTGAGTTTTAATTGCAGGGGGACCCCAGTTAATATGTATGCACTGTTTTCTCTGTAGGCACGTTCAAATATTCAACGGAGTAATGTCACTGTCTGGACAAAAAGTGATAAACAATTTGAGAGTTTTAAACCAAATATTTCATATGAGTATTGTGCACCACTTTGGATTTAGTCTGGTCAATGATAGAGGTTTTATATTATCCAAGTACACTGTGCTACAACCCTATTGATTGTTGACCATAATCATACACAGGATTGCGATGACATTCAAAGCTCATTACATAAATATGATATCTTAGCTGACTTGGGACTGATGTCAATACCTCACTGGGTAATTCGTATCTCATTTCGATACAGCTATTTCTAGTACACAGTTGGGCTCCCCAGGGATACAGATACATATTAGCCAGGTCTAATAATACCTCCTCCAAAAACGAAAGGTGAAACCGCAACATCGTGGTTCAACGTCATCAAACTAGAAGGAAAATGGATATAAAGACTACAAAGGGGGGGGGGGGGGGGCATTGTCATGGACAAAGCAACTTAGAGAATGAATCAGGTGGAATTCCCCCCTAAGATTCCTATGCCTGAGGTGTTCCTGGCTTAGCGCCAGAATGGTGTCAGTCTCCACGATACATGAAGCTCCGTTCAAAAGTTATGGCAGGGTCCCGGCTTAATAGAATAGTGATTACAGCTAAAAAGAATCTAGATAACGGTCTGGGAACTAGATTCAAAGGTCCACCATTATAGTGATAACTACAAGCAAAGGGGGAAAAGGGAGTTTTATTTTCCAGCTAGTATACTTTTCCACCTTTATGCAAATATCAATATTTGTTTTGTGCTGTTTTGTTTTGAAAGTGCAGGTATACATTGATATGTGTGTACTTCCTAAGAGCAAGAAGCATAACAGGAAGGAAAAATAATTAATGAATCAAAATGAAATCATAATTGTTATTTTCCCTTTATTATGACGTTGGTTACATGTAGTATGATGTATTTGAAAGCTATGCAAAATTCTCACAAGCCTGAAACATGACAGTATTCAATCATTGACTTTATAAAGTCAGCATAAAGGTTCCTGTCTTTTTATATATATACATGTATATATATTTTATCCTATTGTCTTACATGTATTACCTTCTTATTCATTTCAACCAATGTTATGACGACTGTTTTGATGACGTAGCAGTTCAAAAAGGAGGTTACTGAAAGGAAAGTTTGTTGCCCAACCTGATAGGCACACAAAAGCAGCCCCCTGCTTGTTTTATCAATGAACGCCAATCTGTAAGAAAAATCTGTCCCGTGTAGCTGAATTTTCAGCAATTAGGTCGCAGCGCAGTGCCTAAACTTAACTTAAGACGTCTGCTTAAGAAGGAATGCTTTGCTAAAGTAATGTGTCATACCCTTTCCTTTTATTTGGGGGCAGTTTGGCTTTAATTGCCTCAATTGTAAGTTGAGGGATTATGGCCTCTATTTGGTTCACCCCGCAAAATATCGATCGTTGAACCTAACCAAAGTCAAGGGCTCCGCACTCCATTCAATGACTTGTCATATCTGTTCATTGCTTATATATCCACTGTTAATTTTCTGAAAAGCTAAAACAGAAATAAAGTTGTCGTGCAGGGCTAACCTGAGATATCAAACTTAGATCTGGTTACATGGTTACTCATGCAAATGATGATGTAGAGCTCATGAATGTTTGAATAAAATTGTTTCAAATCCATTTTATTCACTTCTTAGGTTTCTATTTTAGTAGCTCCCCAATGTGCATGTATGCATAAAACTGACTTCCCTCACTTAGTTCGACATTGCATACTTTTTCGGATGAGGTTTACAAAAACACACTTGTTTAGATTCTGGAGTAATGGTATATCACTTTCTATAGTCCAATTCATTCATTACAGGTCAGTGCTCTTTTCTTAACATAAATCTGAAAAGGAAATCATGAGATTTAAGTAATGCAAGGGTATCCAACAAAATAAATATGTGTGTGTGTATGTATGTTGCGCAATGAGAGGGAAAGGAATTATGATTTGGAAGGGAGAACAAAAAATACGCTCTTGCAGGTGCAGTTTTCTTGGTAGTTATGTGAACTAATATTGCAGTAGATGTACTGTTACACTCTGTTATTAGTAACTAAAACCTTCTATTTTTATTGTTGACACTTCTTTCCATTCCCCTCTGCTATTTCCCACACTGGCGTCCCCCCCCCCCTTGCCCTCCACCCTTTCCTCTCCCACGTCTCCCCTTTCTTATTTTCCCTCTAACATTTGGACATTAATGCCAACATTTGCTGCTTCTTGCTCAACATACAAAACAAATCTCTTAAAATTCTTCTTTCTAACACCAATCACACGACCTCATATATCCCTCCCCATTGGCTACTTTTTTTTCTTTTCCCGTCATCATAAATAAACCACACCCCTTTCTGCTGCTCCATGTGCCCCTCTTTCAACCCACACGCCTCATTCTCGCCCCCTCCCCCACCCCACCCCACCAGCTATGAGCTGGGCAAGTGGCACTGGAATCGCGTCGCCATAAAGTTAGGGGTCAAGTAAGTCACTGTGGCATGTCTTACTTATGTCTTATATCTCATCTTGTGAGCTTGTTTGAAGCGCAATCTTGCATGACGGAGCTACATCTCTTGATCTACGCCTTGCTGTTTGTAGATGTGTGTATTTCATTGCTTGATTAAGGTTGCTACCCGTTGTCCCAATAATACTCCCCCTCCTTAACCCCCTACCCCCCCCCCCCCCTTTCCATTCAATTAGAATGTTTGTTTGTCTTGTAACGCAGACTTAGAAGATCATATATCGCATCGAAAGGCTGTCCCTCTGTATTAAATATTACACTTCATTTCAAATTAAAACTTCCAAAACAAAAACTTTGGTTTGTTTTACCTTGTAAACCCCTGCCCATGCATCCATAGACTGCACACAATCCATTCTTTACCCTCCTCCATCTTTCCATAACGATATTTGAAATTTCCCATTTTAACCATTTTCAATGTGAATGTGCACCAATGCCCATGTCTCATGTTATGCCCAACATTGCACATGTATAGAACTTCTTGGCACCTGTTTCTCTATGTGATGTGGACATTAATGGTGGTTGATATTTAGATGTTCTGTGTTTTAGATGAGATTGGGATGTATAGCTTTAAATGTTGCATGCAAGTTTTTACAGACATAATCTCTGTTTTGCTGTTCTACTCCATAAGGTTGATTCATCTGTTATGTTTTAAAGTTGTTTTGAATACCTGTTCCCCCTCAGTCTTTAATGGGTATTATCCTTAGAACTTGAACACTTACAATTTGTAGAAATCTAGACACAGATTTTCTTTTTTCTAATAAGTGAATATGATATGTGTAAGTTTTGTTTACCTTAGGAAACAAATAAGTTGGGAAATCATGCAAAATTGACAAAGAATAAACTGAGAATAAAGAAAACTAGAAAAAGATATTTGGAATCGTTGTTCTGCGAGGCACCTTTATAGCCATCATACAGCGAATGTTTATTTGTGTGGAATGACATCAGAGCATTTATAATTATGGTAGTTTCCATTTTTAATGCATGAATACTATTTGGAGTTATATATCATCCATATTCCTATTTAAAGTCTTAATTATAGCAGAATCAGTCAGAAATAGTAACTTCATATTTTAAACAACAAACATTTGTGTGTGGCATTATATTCAGTTCAAATACTATTATAGCTCTGGATAATTACACATTTATTGAACGTAATTAAATTTATATGGTTGATTCCTAAATGAAAAACAAAACATGTAAAAAAACAAGTTTTTCCAGGCAGCATTCCACAAAATGACCAAAATTATCCCCTGGCAACCTTAAGCCAGCCCTTGTTTATGTTTTTGTTGATGTGCGTGGGACCGGGCCACTTGGTTACCCTGATTGGCCGGGGACAAATACAGTAGCCAGTGCGTAACCAGATTAGAGTGCGCCTTAATTGGATAAATGATCGGCATATCCTGAACGCTACATTCCTGACATTCCCTCATGTGGTTTTGCGGTGCCTTCCACCCTAGGAGACATAGCGCCACTTTATTGCTGACATTGACATCTGTATCAGTGGGCCCCGTTGGAGTGGTTTCGGGATGAAAATAAACGCCCACTGCCGAGAAAAAAAAACAATGGGGGAGGCAAGGAGCTAGAAGTCTGTGATATGTGTCTTAAGATTGTGATAAGATACCTACTGGCAATGGTGCAACGTAAATATTTAGAATTTATATTTAGAATGGATCATGGTTTATTGGTAGTGTTTGGAAGGTAACCATAGTTTTTAATGTGTTACATGCTGGATAGATAGTGGTTGATTAGAACCGAACTACTGGTCGTTGAGTGTGGATTTTAAACTATATTTTTGTATTTTGTATAAAGATGCAAGATTGTTGTACTGACAGATATGTCCAATCATTTATTCTCTACTTTATTTTGCTGTGGCTGCAGAACTCCATCTAAAATGTGCTCCCCAGTCCCCAGTAGAAAGAAAAAAGTGTGATTTGGTAATCAGGAGAAATTTAGACAAATTGTGAAGCCTTGGATACTGCATGTTGCGTTTTCCTCATTTCTGTGCTATAGCTTGGTTTGATCAAATCATTTATTCCATAATAGACACGGGACACTGTATAGGATTTGTATATCCATGTACTGATGTAGCCACACTAAAACATGACTGATCTTTACTTGAGTTTCAAGCACCAATTAACCTTTATTCTTATAGTATGGATATGCATGATAACCTTACAGTTAGTTATAACCCACTCAGGCAGAATTTCATATTTGAATGCTGATGTTTAATGTACTGTTGTTTGCAAAGTTGTTGGTGCCGTGAATGCATATGTATCTTGTACCTTCTATTAGCAGTAAAATAACAATTCCCATGTCTGCTCTCTATCCTTGGTAATGTGTTTTCAAGCATGATTCTTTGATGGGTTTAATACCAAACATTTTTGTGTCATTGTGAAGTTCCACATTACTGTCTGCATACAATGTGTTGTTTTTGTCTCCCCTCAGTTTCATAACACACCAATTTTGCAATTTTTCTGATTTGTTTACAAGAACGTGTATTTGCTACAAGGAGTAGTCTGTGACCTGTGTCGTGCATGACATTGTGTGTTCATGCATTTTTATTTTGCGGGGAAAACAATAATTACTGTTAAACATAAATTTTGTGGATATGTGTTGTATGATTGCAGTGTTTTTGCATACAATTGTCTCATTGCTGTATTTTCTCCCCTTTTGTTGTATGTTGTCTGGAAATAATGAATGTCAGGCAATTAACTTTAGTTCAGAGTCAACTAGCACTTGTGTTATTTCCTAGTCCTTATTAGGGAATCCCTACATGGTTATATAAGTACATTTAGTCTCAAATATATGTAATCATTTTGATATTGTTAAATGTTGATATTGCTGTACAAATTTATGCGTTCTTGTTAACAAAAAACAGTATCATATGGAATCATGATTTAGCTGTTACATCAAAAGATAGAATATAATGTGTTACAAACCTAGCTTAACTACCAGATGAGAGGTTGAAACCCCATATAGGTTATGCAACGTTTCCAAAGTAAACATGTTTCCTATATTTTGAGAAGCTCAGCTACCAGCAATTTATTTATAACTGCAACTTAACGATATTTCCCTGTTCTGTATTACACTACAATTTAACATTAGTTTCAGTATTAGTCTTGCACTATAAGAGAGGTAATTGTTATTTTATTAAATAACAATTTAAGAATAATGGGCGATCCAAAAAAAAATGGAGCTTGTGTAGTGATGGAATAATATCGAACACCCTCCCTGTCTATACAATGGAATAGCTTGTACGTAGAGGAGATGTCATTTATCAAGGAAATCACATTTGTTTATATCTTCAATTTTGAGGGGGTGCTCTGTGAAAATGAGATGAAAGAGAATGATGGAGAAAGTGAAGAAGTCTTCATCCTGACACATATAAGTGGCAGATATTATCTCCTGTGTGCAAGCTGTAATAGATGTCAGCGTGTTACTATGTTTAATCATGAGCTATAGTGGTAGAGCTATACAACCACTGTCCCAATTTGGAGGTGAGTTTAATAGTAGATGCGTGAATGCCAAATAGTAATATGATCGTGATGGATTAGACAAAAATGGTGAGAGATACTGGTAGGTCAGAGAAGGCCGCGGGAGAGAGAGAGGAAGAAGAAAACAAAAATCGGACAGACAAATCATGTTACCTGGCTTCGCATGCAATCACGGACTTGCTTGTTTGTGTCGTCCAGCCAGCAACTTTAACCCACTCTGACACCGGATAGGTCTCACCAAGTTTCCACCGAACATTGGGATCAAGGACGGTTTAAAGTGAAGGAAAAAGACGAAGGGGGAGGAGGAGGAGGAGGAGAAAAAGGAAGGGAAGAGAGCGAGAGGAGCTGCATGACCTGCCTTTGGCTTCTGTTAGTGTTAGGCGGTCCCTGTCTGCCCTACGCTCCACAAACCCAGGCAGTTTATATTAATGAGGCTTTGTTATTGCTCCAGGGGGGCAAGAGGTTCTGGACTTGCGACTCATTTTCCGATGCCCGCCTTATCCCCTCTCGTCCCATTTCAGCTGATCAAACCGTGATCCAGCAGACGTAGCACGCACACACGTCCACCTCATAAAATGTCTCTTTCATTACCAGCGACGGGGATTGTATTGGTCTAGTGTGGTAGACACCCTGTGGTGAAACTTCTGTACTCTTTCTGTCTGTACCGAGTGCGATGGCTCAGTGAACATGAGGCACGAGGGGAAAACAAGGACTTGACAAACATTCAGAGTGCTGTGCCACACTGCGGACTTATGTGGCCATTATGTGATGGAACCAAAAGGGGGGAAGAATCCTTGTATCAATAGATCTCCTGCTGGCCGAAGAGGAAGCAGGGTCGTGGATGTGGACGATTCAGCAGCCTTTCTTTGCCAGATATTCAGGAGGTGTCTAAACAGGAATACAAGGTTTCCACTGGAGTCTCACCGGTCACCAAGCTCCCATGAAGTTTGATGCACCCCTTGTCCTGAGAGCATCATTCTCACTTTGAAAGTGACCTGGTCCTGTCTTTGGGATTTTATGTGGATTACTAGCACCAGCACCATCGAAGCTAACTTGCTCCAAGTCTAATATTTGGAATAAGACAGGATTATCATCTCTGTGAGGATTGAACATGGATTAGATTTTTCAACAAAGCTGAGAGCAGTGATAGTACTAAAGTAAACAGTGTTTGTTTGAGCGGTATAGACTTAGGTGGTTATGGGATCCTGACTTTGGACGTTGTACTATTGAACAGAGGGCTGCCTTTCACTATTTATGAATGAAAACGCCCATCGATGGTTCTAGCACCAGAATATTAAGGATCGGAACAAGTATGATTTCACTACAGTTGGTGGCTAATGCACGTCAGGAGATGCCTGTGATTTGTTTCTCTTGGAATAATAACTTGCAGGAGTTCCAAGGCTGATTGAAATAACTTCAGGAATACCCAAGAGACTGGACCAACAGGATTGTAATTGGATTTAACCCACTCTAAAGCTGTCACAATGGAATATGAGTTTCTGTAACCCATTGAAATGGATGATATGTTGAGCGTTCAACTGCGTGGTTATTGTGCTAACTGCATGCTGCCATGTGTAGTGATGACTACTCACGTTGAGAGTGTACCATCACAGACTTTTAGAGATTATTGCGTCACATATTGTATTTCAATGCTTAACAAATACCGCTGGTAGCTGAGCTTAATATTCAATGACTGGGCTGTATTGAAAGCAACTGTTATCCCTTCACAACAATAATATTTGTAAGAAACTGGTAAAAAGCTGGTAGTTGAGTGCAACATTAATGACTGAAAGTGAGGAAACAAACCGTTGGCCCCCCCTCGCAAACAATACTTTGTAAGAGACTATTAAGTTGAGCCGTTGGTTTGTGGGTACGAGAGCCTCTCAATGGTTCAGTCTCTGGGAACCATGCTGTCTGTACCGAAGCT
Organism: Arbacia lixula; assembly: GCA_963669155.1. Taxonomy (NCBI): domain Eukaryota; kingdom Metazoa; phylum Echinodermata; class Echinoidea; order Arbacioida; family Arbaciidae; genus Arbacia; species Arbacia lixula. The sequence goes on from OZ022578.1 coordinate 14,550,974, forward strand.
GTCTAAACGTCTTTCTGTCTCCTTTGATTCCATCGCCACCCTTGGTCTTGGCAGGACCATTGATGAGAATGAGGAGAACGATGGTGGACTCGGAAGCCCCCCGAAGACCGGGTGAGTACATCCAAGATTTCTTCTCCATCTTATACTTTACATTTACTTGAAGGAATGATAAAAGTGAATAACATGGTTCGATAAAGTTAGGCAGTGGACAGGAATTTGCTGCGCAGAGGTCAGAACAATAAGTGAAGATAAAAGATGGTGGAGATGCATAGCCGCCAACCGTGGTTTTCAGGACAGCACGCGATGATTAATTGATACTGAAATGAAACCTGATTAGAAAAGAACATCATGTTAAGAGAACATGGAACAGATTCATTAAGTACATGTATATACATGAAAAGACAAATATAGAAATAACAGATAGACAAATACAGTAAATACAGTGATGGATCTGCAAATAGATAGATGGATAGATAGGATATATAGATGCATAGATACAATAATGTGTAGTATGTACATACTTGCAACCATTGTAATGTACATGATGGTTTATAGATATTACGATAGTTTTCAATGAATGGATCAATATATGTATAGATAGGGAAGTTGGTCATTTGACATATATGATGCTTGAATAGAAATATACAAAGGAAAGCAGATACTGTTGGAAGATATAGTGGTAAAGAAGATTGATTGTGGACAAAGAATTCATATATATGTAAATGAAATTTGTATGAATAATGCAATGCCATATTGCACTGTAAATTGTTTGTGTTATTCACTCCCCAAAATAAATTATGATGAATGAGTGCAAGTGTGCATAATTTACACACTTGTTTATAATTTAATTTTATGATCATGTGAAGTCAAATATATAACATAATCCTCCTTGAATGCAAGAATAAGTTAGCTCAGAGGACATAGACATATCTAATCTACAACAAGGAGCATATGATAGGAATTTGTACGTTATATATGTTTATTTAAGATTGTGAAAGGTGCAACCAACATATTTTCATTGAAATCCCCCTGTGTATTTTTATCACCAAGCATTTTGTACACATCTGTGTCATCACACCTCCATTGTAGCACTTGCCCTCGATTTGAATTGCCAAGTCTTCGGCATTCCTCGCATACCACAGGTGTGACATCACAATAGGCCTGAGCTATTTATTGTCCGAGGCCCCGAAGCATGCTAACAATTTACTCTTTGAGCATGTTTGTTAATTGGCTTTGCAATAGGATTGCCCTGTCTGTACTCATAACCTATACACATCACACACTCACACCCCGTTGACGAGATAATCTAGTCAATACCTTGTAATGGAGATGGTAATAGGGCGTTAATCTCTTGTATAAAAGGGTTGTTTATGAAGTGAAAAGAAGTGACTTTTGTGCCAAGTAAACTGCTGTTCTCTGTAAGCAGTATGTATTACTTATGCATTGATATGGATCAAATGGTGCATAAAGAGTTGAACAGGAATGAAATGAAAGTAAAGGGAGAAGTAATGTAAAGCATATTGGTGAAGAAAGGCTTAAGTCACATCCCACAATTTATTTTAAAAAGTTTCTACATTTTACAGATTTACTGATGTCTGGAAAAGAGATCCACAACCCTTAAATGATAGTGATTTTTTTTATGGCATTGTTTACCAACTATCATTGTATGATTAAAAACAATCATGCGTGCAAATTAAGTTAAGAGACAAAATAATCAGACTTGTCACAATGGCTGCCGGTGATATGATTTGATATTAAATCTGACAACATCAATATGGAATGAGTTCAATCTCAAACAATTCATTAATTAAGTCAACTCGGGGCATTGTTTACTGTTTGCATACACACATCATCATCATCATCATCGTCGTCGCATTCGGCATGCACACATTTGGCACAGTGGTCAGTGGTTATAGAGTTGGCACTGAAGGCGGCCATTCAATGCTCTAGGATTACCCTCCCTATCCTACATTATGTAGCTGGGACCCACAGAACAATGCTTATAGTCAAACTTTCAACTAGGTACTGTGTACCATATTTTAACAGGCAAACGTATCAGCCATGAATCTTGAATAGTGAATCCTTTTCTTTTTATACCCTTTTCATGAATGAAGCTGCCAAACACTTTTACATTGTTAAATGAATGCTATTTCATTTGACATGGATACCTAATTTCTGAACAAAGACAAATAGAAATGGTTACATATTTATATCTTTGATAGGTTTGACGGATTCAAACACATTGCTCCATACTCAAGTTCAAAGTACAATGTATGATCACATCATTTTGCATCTAAATATAATTTATCACTGCATTCACTGGTGATTCAAAGAGACCCCGCTCGTAAAGAATGTGACATGATACCCTCATAAAACAGGAGGTGTTTACATGGAAATAAAAAATGTCTTTAATTGACTCAGTAGGAGCATTCCGTCCATTAAACTTTACTAGCGATAAAGATGTGGGTAAGGAAGGTTGTTGACTTGAAATACTACAGGATCTTTTAATTACTACAGGTACCATGCAATGTAAACAGTACCGAAGTGTGACGTCATGTGAGCATGTTGTCAAGGCAACTAGTTCTAAACTCTGTGGGTAGAGCAAATATCTGTGATCATAGCGCAGGGACTCTCATTGGGAGTGCCCAACACTGTCTCGCTATACAAAGTCCAATCAGTGAAAGTTTTTATTACTTGAGTGATGTTGTCTAGAACCAGCGTTACAATGGATATGATGACACTACCTCAGTACTCTATTATTGAATTGAATTGAAAATCACATTTATTTCCTTCAAACAGATACAAAATAATATTTGACATAGCAACGGATACAGTATGTAATTCGGCACAAATTTGAAGGAGGGGAAAACCCGAAAAGCAGAGCTTGAGTTGGGGTCGCCAGATTATGTTGTAGTATTTCACAAACTTGGTACACTGCCAGGGCCTGTAGATACATGTATGAAGGGGGTATCCTTATAATATACTGTGTGTGTTGAACTTCAATCATACCCCCCCTTCCCATCCCCCATACATACACACACACCATTTGTGATTGTTTCTCATTTGTTATCTAGTTGATAATTTATTAATATCAGCTCAAAAAATATCTCTGTTGACTGCCTCAAGTGATAATACGATGAACTGAACAATCATTGATGATATTCGTACATGAAGAGTAATTTAAAAGTGCACCCAGTAGGTTATTATACCATTTATTTCTTGAGTCATTTGTAATTTGTGATAATTGTCAATATAAGTGTTATTATTAAAAGAGGTACTTTTAACACGCTTACTTATTATTTTTTTACTACATCGTACTTCTACTTATTGAACCACTACTTCTGCAGCTACCATGTATGAATAGTGGTACCAGTTTAAGTTTTAGAAGGAGCACCTACAGTCCTGAGTAAAAATGGATACCAATATTCCATTTACAACTTTTCATCATTTTTCTACAACATGCCTAACTTTCTTCATCATTGAAGCTATATTGGACGACATTCAATAGGTGGATGAGATGGGGACATTATGCATGGATAATGGTATGACTTCAAACAAAATCCCATTCTTTTTATCATTAACATCCCTTATCTTCTGTTGCTGCTGGTGCTAGGTTGGGCAACAACAACATCAACTTCTCGGTGGAGTCCCTGGATGAGATGGGGACGTCGGAGGCCTTGGACTATGTGGATGACGAGGATCTGGTCACCCAGGGGCCTGAGCCAGAGTCCTGGAGTGTCACGGCCGAGAAGAAGGTCAGCATAGCCCCTCTCCTCCTTCCTCCCTCCTCTGCTCCTCCCCCACCCCACTCCTTCCCCTACCCCCCCCCTCCCCATAAACTCCTTCCCCTCCTACCCCCTCACCCCTGCATAAACACCCTATTTTTCTAAGGTTTCTCTTTTCATCATTTTATCAAAGCAATATAATACATTTATTAACATAACAAACGTTCATCTTACCATCAATCATACAGCAAATACACACACACACACAAAGAAACACACACACATTTTTATGTTCTTACAGTACAGTGTCACCAGCCTCCCCCTGAGAAGTAGGTGAGATGTATAGCGAGCTAATGATGTGCTATATACAGTAGGATGACCTGCCGGTTGGGAGAATTTTGTAATCAGAGAATGACTTTGAGAGTAGATGCTACTCTGGACAAATCATATCCCAGCATAATTATCTTTCAGATATATTCATGGATAAACCCCGTAATAACATTTCTATGCATATATTGCTATGCAATGTAGAGCTGTATACAGCATAACTTAGGACAATAGATTCAATTTGATTTGCCTGTCAACTAGCGAATAGTACATTACAGAAATAAGGTTGCAAAGTCCTGACTTTGGGGAATGATTTGGCCCCAGCCCCTTGGAAATCTTGTTAATCTACCAAGGAGGTCCGCCCAAGATCGCTACTACACACACACACACACACACAACAGTCGTGGACGCACGTCTTGTATTAATCCCAGACCTTATCCCACGCGTTGGATTAGAAGGGGGTAAGATATCGAGGGACTAGGCTCCTGAGCGGGGTGTGTGAGGGAGAGAGATAAGCTCCCCTTGCCTGCGATGCAACGGGAAAAGTTTGGGATGTACGGTTAACGCTGCTTATATGCTAATCTAGGTCAGGGTACCTCGTAGGCAGATGAATACATGGAGGCTTGATGAGAACGAAGGCGTCAGAAGTCGGGGAAGATGCCTTGAAAGGAGAGCTGGCTGTGTAGAAACATGTGAAAGGATTTCGTCATGGAATTTAATGTGTGCCATTTTAATATGCGTTTAAATGGGTATATATTTGTATGAGTAGAAAACATTGAAGGAATCTCTGAAGCAAAGTTCATGTGTTGAAGCCTGTGAAAGAAGGATTTTCCATTGGGGATTTCAGTGTGTGCTGTTAAACTATATGCAGGGATACATTTAAATGTGCATTTAAACGGAGATGGGTAGAAATCATTGGAGGAACATCAAAGGGAACTTCATGGGTTGAAACCATGTGAATTCAATGTTTGCCACTATGTTCTGTGTTGGGGTATATTTTAATGTGAGGTAAAAGTGGTATGCAGAAAAAGCGCGGAAGGAATCTTTGAAAGGGAACTTCATGTACTGAAATCTTGGAAAGAAGAGTTACATCAGGGGCTTTAATGTGTGCTGGTACGCTGTATTGAAGGGTACCTTTTTAATGTGCGTGCCGACAGACATGAGGAAATCTTTGAAGGAATCGTTGTTTGAAATGTCATGCCAAGAAGCCCTGGACTAATGAGTCTCATCAAGGGATTAATTCTGTGCTAGTATGCTCTGTGTATTGGTACATTTTAATCCCTAGTTAAACAAGAACGCTTGGAAGGACTCATTGAGAGAAACCTCATTTGAAGAAGCCCGTGACAGGGAAGTTTCGTTTGGGAATGAAGCGCGTATCCATGTTCTACATGACTGATTAGAGAGTCGTGTGACAAAGTCTTGTAGGGCAATTGTGTAAGCGTCAGGGGACTGTAACAGTCCAGGGGTCACCTTCAGCATGGAGGCCAATAGGCAGGTAAATGGCCTGGATTCTCAAGTCCTGTGGATACTCTTGTCTTAAGGACCATCAAAAGAATTTGGCATTCAAAGAAATCAACCACTTCTGTCCTATTTACGGGGTGACGAGGGGCACTTAACTTTACCTCAAAAGTCTTACCAATTGAGGGATTATGTCGAGGCTTTGCTGAATCTCATCTCAAAATCTTTACTTAAATGTTATGTCAGTCTTACCTATGGCTCAAGGTGGTGTCATGTTTGTTCATTTGATATCAATCGCTAGTATTGAATCTATTTTTTAGATGATACCAATAGCTTTTACCTTTCTCTGATATGCTCATTTTTCTTTACCTGATATTGTTTCTCCTCTAAAGACCCATTTTATTGATGTGAACTGTGAACTTTTTTGTTATATCCAATGAGCAAAGAATACATAACAAAATACAAATTCTATTAATATAATCAATTACAAGAAAAAGATTGAATACATTGTCCTGACTTTATATGAAAAAATGGACTTATCAAGTTTGGAACCTGTTGTAACTTACATTATAATGCATAATATTATCAGTGCTACTGGTAATTGTTTTTTCTTATTTTTCTTATTAAAAATAATATTTGGTTATCATAATTGTCCATCAAAAGAGAGAACAAGTAAAGAAAGCATGTACTGTACATATATTTAAAGAAGAAACTCATGAAATTTTGTAGTACTGTAGATAGATACAAAAAGTAGGCACCATATCTACTACACGTTATTTCCAAGGTGAGCTGCCGTGGATATGATACTCATCTGGTCTATCTTTCTCCTTTGATTTCCAGACACTAAAGAAGATGAGTAGCAAGGAGATCAAACGTCAAGATGTCATATTTGGTGAGTGGGAACGAACCTTCCTTGTTTTGTTTTGTTTTTATTTTGTTTGTGCCACTGTCACATTTTTGTTAAAGGGATACCCACAAATCCTGTAGAATAAGATTAGGTCTGGCCCTGTTGGAATTAAAACAGTGACTCATTGAAGAAAAAAGTACATGTACATCTCCTCCAAAATTAAAGTTGATCTAATCAGAACAATGTTTATACAGATATTTTAAAGCCTCTATCAGAATTTCAGTTTGGTTTAAGGAGATTATTTCTGCAACTTGTGATCTGTTTGTATGCTAGTTTTACAAAGAGCATGGTTTTAGACACATATTATCCCTACTTGTAAAGTAAATGATACTTTGCAGGTGGCAAAATCAATAAATCAGTGGAGGGCAAAGAAAGATCTGATCGAGAGAATAACTCAACAGACCTTTTAACGATATAACACATTGTATACCATGAACACTTCTTGTCTACTTTTCACCATGCAAGTACCTTCATTTAACTCTCTGTGTGCCTTTGTCATAATTCTCCCTATCGCGTGTGTGGCGCTCTAATTATTTTACCTTAAATTCTTGGGATATGAACTTCCGGTCCACGAACATTCTATAGCCATCGTCTTGCTTGTGTCTTTTCATTCTATCATTAGTCCATCCACAATCAATGTTGAGGTAGGCAAAAACATCAGCGTGAGTGATTAGTGGTATTAATTCAAGTCCGTCGCCCATGGGTATGAAGAGGTTTTAATAAAACGAGGTTTACAAGGGTCAAAATTACAGATTCTGTGCGTAATTGCGAAAATTGAATACGTACCAAACTCTTACCAGAAGTACACGTCCCAAGAGCAATCGATAAGATATCGGTATCGCGAGGTGATATTTCTTTATATTGGCTCTATGCAATAGGGAGGATTGATACACACAAATGAATCTGGCGTACAATGGATTTAAGAAAACATTGTTTTGTGAGTTGTTTCATATACAGTACGTAGTTCAAAGAGCTTGAGAGGGAGATGCGGGAGAACTTTTGATGACATACACATGTAGCTTCTATTCATACATTGAAAATATGAGTCTGTAGGGTAATACAGATGTCCATAGCAAGCTTAAGTGCATGTTGTTGTTCAGTGGATTTTTTTTGTAGTCTCATTAAATATTAGAATCCTTTCCCTGTATCAAAGCAAAGGCTGTAACCAGTAATACACACAAATCCCATAGAGCAGCATTTTGTCCCGGCAAACACGAGGATTAAATGTAAACTTTTTACTGCACTTCTGGGAGATCTCCTTTGTGACCTCATGACCTCTAGGTCAAATCAAGGTCAAGCCAAGATCAATCGTCTTGGCTCGGGCTCTTTAATTTACAGTAAGGGGGCAGACTAAAGAATGTGATACCCCCAAAATGGTTGCCAATATTTCATTTCCTCCCAGCTGAAAGTACTTAGTAGTACTCATGAATCTCGTGCGATTAGCTCGGGGATGCTGGAAGAGATTTTGCAGATAGCTCATGCTGTGTATCAGCGTCAATGTACTTAAACGTGGTACTGTAGTTGTCTTTGCTATCATGATAACAGTTAAGGTTTTCATTAATCCTCTCAGTACCTTCATGTTATAGTTGTACCAAATTTCAATAAAAACACAGTATATTGCCTATGGGACTGAAAAAGAATAAGGAGAGTGGAACACTGGTAAATAATTAGATTTAATAAAAGTAGACAGAGAAAAGGATTGCAAAAAATCAGACATACTATATGAAAGGAAGTTGTGGATCATAATTACTATTGCTGGATCCTGATTATTAGCTCTAGTGGTCTGCAATAAGGCAGTGTACAGACTGTTAACTCTTTCAGTGCCACATGTGAATGTATTTACAAGTTATGCACATAGATCATATGGAGTGACATTTTGTCTGACAGACAAAGGGTTAACTATTTGTGTGTACTATGCATCAACAAGATAGTACCTTGAGCCTTAGCTACCATGAATGTCTAGAGTACTGCCGTTGTGTCGTCATATGAGCATGCTGTCAAGACAACTGGTTCTAAACAAAATCACCTTACCAGTCTGATATTGTCTAGCGGGCTAGTGTCGGGCATTCCCAATTAGAGTCCCTACTGTGATCACTCTACCCGCATAGTTTTAGAACCAATTATGTTCAAATGACGTCACACTTCCGTACTCTATAGAGCTAGAGAAAATGGCTAGTGATTACAGAATTTGAACCATGAATCACTTCTTTACATTGTGTTTGATTTTACTTTAACTTTTGTAAATCTGGGGGTTATCTCTACCTTTATTCAATTGAGCTAATTATCAATGTTTCATCCCGTGCAAAAGGGCAAACCTGGTCAGTCCCATATGTATTAAAGCAATGTAATTAATTCCTGTCATTTTCCATATTTTTCCTCATGGAATTCTTTAAGATGGAAAACAATATAACCTACAAACACTACCATTTTACCATCATTATGAAAATAGTTGAGGAGTCCGTACCCTATGATGCAAGTTTTTTATTAACATTTATATTGCATATGAAGTCAATAATGAATGTTTGTGTTATTTATTCATTTTCCTGACAGAATTTATCAAGACGGAAAAGCATCATTTAAGAACATTGAAGATCATGCAGAAGGTGAGAGAATCAACTTTATTTTTAGTGCTGCAGCTATCCAGCCGATATCCATAGAGAACTCTACAAATCTGGCTGTTAATTTCCAGATATGAATTGACAGAAAAGTAATGGACATTGGTCCACTAACAGAATGTGGTGTTTATAGACAGGGTCCATTGCATTGATTGATGTCTTTGTGTACAGATCTTCTGCTCCAACATGCAGATAATTATCCACATGGATCAGAGTCTGATTAAGAAAGTCTAATTCCAAATGTTAGACCAGCTAATGAACATTAATCCACAAACAGAATGTGGTCTTTATAGACAGGTTCCAATGCTCTAATTGATGTCTGAGTGTGTGGTCTTTGTGTACAGATCTTCAGCTACGGCATGACGAATGATCCACATGGATCAGAATCTAATTAAGAAAGTCTTATTCCTAATGTTAGACCAGCTAATGGGCATTGGTCCACAAACAGAATGTGGTCTTAATAGACAGGTTCCATTGCTCTAATTTATGTCTTTGTGTGTGGTCTTTATGTACAGATCTTCAGCTATGGCATGCAGAATGATCCACATGGATCAGAGTCTGATTAAGAAAGTCTAATTCCTAATGTTAGACCAGCTAGTGTACATTAATCCACAAACAGAATGTGGTCTTTATAGACAGGTTCCATTGCTCTAATTGATGTCTTTGTGTGTGGTCTTTGTGTACAGATCTTCAGCTACGGCATGCCGAATGATCCACATGGATCAGAATCTAATTAAGAAAGTCTTATTCCTAATGTTAGACCAGCTAATGGACATTGGTCCACAAACAGAATATGGTCTTTATAGACAGGTTCCATTGCTCTAATTGATGTCTTTGTGTGTGGTCTTTGTGTACAGATCTTCAGCTATGGCATGCAGAATGATCCACATGGATCAGAGTCTGATTAAGAAAGTCTTATTCCTAATGTTAGACCAGCTAATGGGCATTGGTCCACAAACAGAATGTGGTCTTAATAGACAGGTTCCATTGCTCTAATTTATGTCTTTGTGTGTGGTCTTTATGTACAGATCTTCAGCTATGGCATGCAGAATGATCCACATGGATCAGAGTCTGATTAAGAAAGTCTAATTCCTAATGTTAGACCAGCTAGTGTACATTAATCCACAAACAGAATGTGGTCTTTATAGACAGGTTCCATTGCTCTAATTGATGTCTTTGTGTGTGGTCTTTGTGTACAGATCTTCAGCTACGGCATGCCGAATGATCCACATGGATCAGAATCTAATTAAGAAAGTCTTATTCCTAATGTTAGACCAGCTAATGGACATTGGTCCACAAACAGAATATGGTCTTTATAGACAGGTTCCATTGCTCTAATTGATGTCTTTGTGTGTGGTCTTTGTGTACAGATCTTCAGCTATGGCATGCAGAATGATCCACATGGATCAGAGTCTGATTAAGAAAGTCTTATTCCTAATGTTAGACCAGCTAATGGACATTGGTCCACAAACAGAATGTGGTCTTTATAGACAGGTTCCATTGCTCTAATTCATGTCTTTGTGTGTGGTCTTTGTGTACAGATCTTCAGCTACGGTATGCAGAATGATCCACATGGATCAGAGTCTGATTAAGAAGGTCTAATTCCTAATGTTAGACCAGCTAATGGACATTGGTCCACAAACAGAATGTGGTCTTTATAGACAGGTTCCAATGCTCTAATTGATGTCTTTGCGTGTGGTCTTTGTGTACAGATCTTCAGCTACGGCATGCAGAATGAACTCCACATGGACCAGAACCTCATCAAGAAGGTCTTCCCCATGCTGGACGAGCTGGTGGACATTGCATCTCGTTTCTACGACCGGCTGCAGAAGAGGCAAAAGGAGGCTGAGGTGATAGAGAGGATAGGAGATATTCTCCTGGACCAGGTAAGATCTTACTCTGCTGACTTTCTGTCCAGTCCCAGTTTCATTTTCTTCTTCATGTTCTCCTTGTTTTTCTCCTTGATATCTTTTCCCATAGTTTGCCCATAATTTCATCCATTTTTTCCATCTTTCCACCCATTTTACCATTCACATTATTGTCCATTCTCACTTTCTTTCCTTCTTTTATACACTTCTTTCTTTTTGTCTCATTGTATTTCTTTCATTCCCTTCTTTTCTTGTTCTTCATTTGTCATTTCCTCTTTTATCCTTTCTCTTTGTGTTTCACTATTTATCTACTATTTCTGTCTCCCATATCCTCTCTTTCTCTCTTCCTATTTCCTTTCTCTGACTTTCTCTCTCTCTCTCTTCCTCTCTCTATTTCATAGTTTGTCTGTTTGTCTTTCTGTCTCTTTCTGTCTCTCTCTCTTTATATATAATCTCTTCTCACGTTTTTACCCACTGGATTCCATTTCATTTTGATTTATTTTGAAGTCATGTATGTTTGTTCATTATTTATTGTCCAAGCAACCTTAATAAATATTCTTGTAGAACTTCTATTACTTGATGTAATGTCACAGTGATCTGTACTGATTCTTCATTGTATTTTCCTTGTTGATGGCCAAATGATTCATTATTGTGGCATATTCCCTGTAATTCTGAGAATTTTGTGATGTGTTATGTATCTGCTCAGTTTGATGGTGCTAATGGTGACCGGATGATGGTTGCGTACGGCTGCCTGTGCAGTCAACAGACCGAAGCGAAGGCCGTTTACAAGGACCTCAACAAAACGGACAAGAGGTTTCAGGCGTTCATCAAGGTAAGAACCTCGGCAGTTGCCAGAAATGTTTCTCTCTTTTCTCCTACTGTCACATTTCTGTCTTCTCCTCTTTCTCTTTATCATTCATATTATCTCTCTTATTCTCTTTTCCCCTCTTATTACACTCCTTATTGTTCTCTCTGTCTGTCTGTCTGTCTGTCTCTTCTCTCTGTCTGTCTGTCTCTTCTCTCTGTCGGACCCTTTCTTTCTCTCTCTCTTTCTTTCCTTTCTGTGTCTCTGTCTTAATTCTCTCTTCTACTTATTTCTCTTCATCATTCTCTCCCTTTTATTTTTTCTTCTCTTCTCTCTCTCTCTCCCTCTCTCTCTCTCTCTCTCTCTCTCTCTCTCTCTCTCTCTCTCTCTCTCTCCTTGCTGTGTCTCTGTCTTCACTTTCTCTTCTACTTATTTCTCTTCATTATTCTTAACCTTTTATTTTTGTTCTCTGTCTGTCTCTCTCTTTTTTTATCTCTCCCTCTCTCTATCTCTCTATCTTTTGCCTGTATTTTACTCTCCTCTCATATTGTATCCCTCCCCCTCTCACTCTCCTTTTCTGTATAATCCTTGCTTTGTATTGCTTTCTCTTACGGGATTTTCCCTTCTCACATCATATTCTTCTGGAAGCCTATTCATAGATTACTTTCCAAGAAATGTTCTAATTCAGTTATCATGCACAACACTTGGCAAGATATATCTTTGTTCCTTTGTCTATACCAATTCCTGTATTACATGACACAAGTGCAAACAACTTAGTATGTTATCAGTTTCCTGTAAAAAAAAAACCAGCAACGGTGTGCACAAGGGGTTATAACAGCTTTATCCCCAAATCTTGTTTGCATACTTTAACATGTATCTTTCCATTAAATTGTTTGTGATTAGTGCTAATGAAGACATGAGATACATGTTTAAGTACAGTTGAGATTAAAAGATATATATATATATTTGCACATGGGGCTACCTTTCACATGTAACATCATGAGATGACATCAACACTACACCGTGCTTTGCAGTCTACCTTTTTCCAAAGCTCTTTTTGTTTTCATTGAAGGAGCTTAAACAATCTGATTTTTTTCAATGGTACAGTCGCAAACACTTTTCATTCCTTTGTATGATTGAGATGTCTTTTGCCAGGAAATATTTCCTTGAGGAGGTCTAAACACATTGCATGGTATTGTGCCTTGAATTTGTCAACAGAAATGCGGTACCAACGCGCTGTGTAGAAGGTGGACAATACCAGAGTGCATTCTTAGCGTCAGCTCAAGGCTCACAAAATACCAGCTTCTCATAGAGGCTATCATAAAACCTACCAAAGGTACGTATCTACCCCCCTCTATGGGGTGTCTTCTACGATCTTCTGATCTTCTTATACCCACTGAACTATACCACTACGTAATGGTATAGTTCAGGATAAACTCCCTTGTACTCCAATGTTATGTGTACCCTTTTCAGCTTCTCGAAATTTTGAAACAGCATCCACTTGTATTATTGCAATCCCCAGCTTCTTTGTCTACCCCAGTCAAGGCCTTTGTACTATTCTCCTATGACCTTAAAGTGTACTTTCAATTTGTATAAATTCTCATTCCATGATTTATATACGGTACTCTCACTCGCTATATTTGCACACCCCCCCCCCCTTCTCAAGCCACATCTAATCTAGATGAGTTAGAGTTTGTGAGAGCAATTATTCAAATAAACTTAAACCCTTTTGTAGAATATTCCCCTTATGGTTGTCACTAGTTATGTCTCTTCCATCTTATAATCTCCTACTAAAGGTTTGCGTTATAACTTAACATCTTTTCTGTGCATTTGTTCTGATATTAAATTATAAAATTGTACATTATGCTTCTTTTGTAGAAAGAAAGTCCAGAGCCTTTCGTTGATTTCTTCCTCATCCTTTATAGTTCATCTCCCCCTTTATTTATTTGTTCCATTTGTAGCAATCAAGGCAACAGATAAAGTGGACACACAAGACCTCACCAAAGCATTGGAGTTAGTCAAGGTAAGCTCTATAGTGCAGTCTCCGGTCTCTAGGCTACAGGTTTTGGATGACCTGCTCAAAACCTTCTCAAAATCTAGTGACTGTTCAAATTTCACTTAAAGGGCATATACTGTACTAGGAAGGCAAAAAAGCCTTCAAAATGTAATTGTTAGCAATCTTCTTACCAATGGTCTTAAATTCATGTATTGTCTATTTTAGAAGCTTGCTGAAAGTTATTTGCCCTCAAATGATCCACATATGGAGTAATTAATGATTAATGATTAAATCTCAAAATGTTCGGGCCGAACATTTTGAGGATTTGTGATTTAATCACTCATTACTCCAAATGTAGATCATTTGAGGGCAAATAACTTTCAGCAAGCTTCTAAAATAGACAATACATGAATTTAAGACCATTGGCAAGAAGATTGCTAACAATTACATTTTGAAGGATTTTTTTGCCTTCCTAGTACAGTACATGTATATGCCCTTTAAAGCCAGTTTCCATTTTTTGTATTGGTAAGGACATTCTGATGCAGTATCTTCCTCCATTTCCGTGTTTTTTTTTACAAAATTTAATTTCTTTGACCTGCAAAAGGGGAAACCCTGTCTTTCATAGTACAGTGATTGTTTCAGAGAATAAAGCAGATATCATGGCCAATGCAATCAGTCAATCATATGAATTCCCATCTACTAGGATGCACTATGCCATGTTCCGTTTACTGCTGCCTGGTATCAATATCCACTCACACGTTTATGGGACTGAACTTTTTGTTATTGGATACTCTGAGCTGTCATGAGGATACGTGATACCTCCTTTGTCCCGGTACCGTGATGCTCCTACCGTGCCAGACGAAATGCTGCTCCAAAGGGATTTGTGTGGATTTTTTTATTGATGGCTATCGGCCAAAGATATCACAGACTCTGGTGTCGCATAGGTGTGCGACGTGGAAATAAAAAGCATGAAGGAAGTGATTCTCCCAACCCCAAAGCATGGGAAATGAAACAAAAGATTAACATTGATGATGATGATGATTATGGCTGTCAAGTCGTTAACCATTGTGAACATATTGAAGTTACCACACTCATTTATTAGTGATTTGTTTTCAGTGATTGCTTTGGAAAATTGTTGAAAAAGGTAAAGAAATATCCAACAACACAGTGGAAAATGATGATGACGACTTGCAATTGATTAGTCGATCATTATTTCAAAGATACCATACATGAATGTTGATTTGTTTTACGTCAGTGATAGTGTTTGAAACAGAAAGGATAATTAGGATGAACAGGTACCCTCCCATCATGAGTCCCATTCAAGGTTGCTACTTCAGGTGACCTCTAACCTTGGATCTCTAATTTCTGACCTTTCACCTCTGTGCTTGGCAGGGTGTATGTCACAGCATTACCATGCAGGAATAGTGGAACAGGCTGGTGGAGATCTCCTGTATAAAAAGATCTCATGTCAGGGGTCCCATCATAAGGTGCATCTTCATTAGCTTGATCAGACGAAATAGCAAGCTATTTTGCTGATCCAGGGAACTAGCCTGAAGTTGCAATCGCGTCTTCATAAGCTCGAAACTCGGGATGCATGAATTATCTCGATGTTCGCACATGCGCAGTGTGCGACGGAAATAGGCCACGACCGCATGGCTTCGGTTGTGAGCTCACATTCACGCACGTACCAAAACCTAACGTAAACAATGCCTCGTGTGCACCGATGCATGCCGAGGTCAAGAAATTTTCAGGCTAATGAAGACGCTCCAAACTAGCTCGAGCTAATTCGCGAACTAGCTCGAGCTAGCTCCATCTAGCCCAAGATTTCTTGGGAAATTTTCTCAACCAAATAGCTAGCTATTTCGTCTGATCTGGCTAATGAAGACGCAAATAGCTAGCTATTTCGTGATCTGGCTAGCTAACCCGATCAGAACGAGCTCGCTATTTCGCCCACATCGGGCTAATGAAGACACCCCTATAGTTACTGTTCAAATGAACCTCCGACCTTTATAAACCTTGATTAACCTCTGACCTTTGACCTTTGTTCCTTGCAGGGTATATGTCACAGCGTCAACATGCAGGTGAGGGAGCAGGAGCGATGGAACCGGCTGGTGGAGATCTACAACAAGATTGAGGCGCGGTCCACCGGCATGCTCAAAGGCAGCAAGAAGTTCAAGGTCAGTCATCATCGCTTGCCATTCCTTGGGTGGTATTCTGAAAGAAATGAACGTCCAATGAAACTGCGCCAATTCTCCACACCGCATATAAGGACAAGTCGTCCCATGATGCACCTTGCAAGCCACCTGGATTTTGTTTGCAGTCATGTCTGCTTCTGGATCCTGTTGCATAAAACTTACTACTGATCGTAACTTTGCATTCGATAGCAACTTCTGTGGACACCTTGAATTTGATTGGCTGTTGAGTGGTGTTACCATGGTAGTAACCATTGATGGCAGAGTTACCATTAATGGTAAGTTTTATGCAATGGGGCCCAAGTCCAGTGTTTTAATGTTGGAGACCAGTGGCATACTCAACTACAAACAAAATCTGGCTGTCGCTGTACGGTAGGTACATTATAAGACGACTCTCCTCAATCATTGATGTGGAGAATAGGCCAAGTTATGGATCGTTCAGGAGATCAGTTGAAACTTAGTCCAAACTTCATTCCGTTTTCAGAATATGACCTCCTGTTACTATTGCACTACTGTATCACTCATTTGCTGTTTCCATAGTAGTTTGAGTTGGTTGTAAATATGTATGCAACAGGGCTGTGATGTATTTCCTGTTCGCTTCTTCTCTTTGTTTTTCCTCATTTCTCACTTGCCTTTTCCATGGTAGTTTCAGCTCCCTGGTATATTTTTTCTTTTCTTTTATTTCTCCCCTCATTGCTGTGATGTAGTGTAGAATGATGAGGATGGAATATGAATATGGCCATCTGTAACAAAACGTATGCTACCAGTACAAACAGAGTATTCTCGCCATGCAGTTGTTGTTATGTTATGTTATCACTTTTGCTTTGACCTTGAAAGTTACTGCACTGAGGGCATTTTGAGTTTAATAGCGTATATAATATCCTATGACGTCTGGACTATGCGCTATTATAGCAGAGGCAATGTGCTAGTTCAATTGGAACAACACATAGTTCATTGGCTCCCATTGTTGTTTTTCAGCTTAAGTTTTGTATTTATGTTCTATATTTACCTCAGTTATTGATCTATATAGGTTTCATGCCTCCCCTGTTAATTGGTCAGAGGCAGTATGTTCACGGGTTGCCCCTCTGCCAATCTGACCCGCGGTCGTTCATGAAATATTTCAAGAAGTAGTGATATTATCTATATACCTTGATATTATCATGATGATTGTATATTTTCTCGTTGGTCTCTAGAAATCGGACCTGCTGCAGAATCGGAAGCTGCGTTATGAGGGTGAGCTGTACTGGAAGAATGCAAGGGCCAAGCTGACAGAGGTTCACGGAGTCCTGCTAACGGACGTCCTAGTCTTACTCACAGACAACAACGGCAAATACACATTCGCTTCACAAGACAACAAGGTAACTGATTACATAATTTGGATTTGTATGGTTTCTTTTTGTATTTGGTTTGTTTATTGGATTATGAAACATCGAGGTTCAAAGTTCAAAGGTAGAGGTTGATTTTAGTGAAAGGGTTTTCTGGGGTAAAGCAAATCAATGAATAGTTATAGTATTGTATGATTGTAATTAAAAAAAAATTGAGTTAGAAATGAACAGGTATTATATATAAGAAAAAATGGAGGTTACATTTCATGAGTCATATTTAAAAGAGGTAGTGTTGTTAAATTTTCATAAAGCATGATCTAATAGCTCTTTATTATGAAAGGCATGTGTGGGTGAAACAAAAATAAATCATCCATTTATATAAAGAGTGATACATTTCAGTGTTACATGATAGAGTAGAAGATTTAGTACCAGTGAAACCTTAGAAATTATAAAATTGTACTTTAAGAGTAATTCTGATAGTAAAACAGAAGAACTACTGAGGATGTTCTGTTACTGCTCCAGTTTCATTATGCTTACTTAACCCGTTAGATTTTATGGCTTTGTGAACTCTGGTCCATTTTAAGATGTCAAAGGGGTGTTGAAGTTTATTCATAGCTCATCGGATAATGTTCGAACAGCAGATTACACAGGAGTCATGCTGCTTTGTATCTGTGTGGGGAAAAGCCAGTTCGCATATGAGCGGGCTTAGTAAAGAGCAGGTTGAATTTGATTGTCGTATATTAAGGTTATTAAAGCGTTGACGTAGCCCAAAGGTTTCTATGGTCAACCTTGGGCATATATTTTTTTCTCCATAAATTAGGTTGTGGCTTATGTATAAAATTTGCAATTTATTTTATGAGTGATATTGAAGTTGTAATGAAAGTTACAATTATAGGCTATGATATAATCACTGAGTATGTTTACATGCAACATGAGCTAAATGAGAATACACTTTTCTTCCTCCAAAATAGCCGCCTGTCATCCCGCTCTTCAAGCTGATGGTGCGGGACGTTGCCATCGACACCAAGAGCGTCTACCTCATCAGTCAGAACAAGGCGGGGCCAGAGATGTACGAGGTCATGTGCGCGTCTGAACACGCCCGCAGCGAGTGGAAGAAGATGCTTTTAGAAGCTATAGAGGAGTGTCCCCCTGAAGGTACTGTAGATTTAGATATCATATAATAATAATAATAATAATACATAGAATTGATATAGCGCACTTTTCCTCTTAATCTAATGCTCAAGGTGCTTCAGAGCAAATTAAAGAGAGAAAAAAAATGCAATACAGGTGTGAACTTGTATGTCAAAAAGCACCATTATACTGGTAGGTCTTTAGGTTGCCCTTGAAGGTGGTCACTGACGTCAGGGTTTTCAAACTCTGTGGAAGAGAATTCCAAAGGGTTGGCCCTGCATGACCAAAGGCCAGGGAAACTTGTCTAGAGAGACTGCTCAAGGGTGATGAGAAGTAGTCTTTATAAGCAGGTGGTATTTCTATACAGATGGTGGGCTTTATGGCCTAGGGAAATAACCAAGGAAGCCAAGAATGTAACCATGCCTTACGATGATCGACCTGGCATATTTGATTACATAATGAAAATGGTCCGTTAGTTTGGGGATGGGAAAGGGAAAGCGAAGGGAAATTTTGATGAAATTGTAAAAAGAATTTGGTCCGTTGAGGTTAATTCCATGGAGGTGAAACACTCAATAAACAATAAGAGTGAAAAACGCAGAGTCAGCCATCAACTTTTCAACCACAAACAGCACAGGTTACTTTGATACAGGATAAGATAACAAACTTTGCTCAAGGGAAATAAGAAGTGTGGTCTTTATAGACAGGATATTGCTAAATCAAGTGTCACTCTACAGGCATATATACTGTGAAAGATGGCACCATAACAGCAACTTCAGCTTTCTCTCTGAAAAATACACATTAAGGAAAGAAATATATCAAGGAAAATTGACAAATTAGGGGGGGAAAAGTAGAGATTTAAGAGTAAGATGGCACCATAACAACAGCTTCAGCCTTCTATGTGAGAAATATACATTAAGAAAAGAAATTTATTAAGGAAAATTGACAAATAAGGGGGGAAATAGTATAGATGTAAGAGTATAAACCAGAGTGCTACCCCTACCACGATACTGATACATCATGCTGACTGGCCTTGTCTTCTTTTGTGTTTGTGTGCTGTAGATTACGGCGTTGTCCCTGACATCGACACTAATGAGGAGGAGAAGAAAGCAGCTGAAGCGAGGGCGCTAAGGATGAAGAAACTACTCGGTTAGCAAACCACACACTCCTTTCATTCTTCTCAGTAGTCATTTTGAAATATTGGTTACTGTTTCATTTAACTAGTTATTAAAGATATTGTTTGATTGAAGTTTGATACTTTGTATTATTGAAATATCAGTTACTCTTTTGTTTTACTAGCAATTGAAAATATTGTTTGATCGCAATTTGATGCTTGGTAATATGAAAAAATCATGTGATCTTACTTCTACTAGTGTTCTCTGTAGTAAGGTTGATAGACCAATTTGTTAGAAAAGTAAGTAAAAGAAAAAAAAACTACTTGGTTAGCAAACCACACCCTCCTTTCTTTTCTCTCAGTAGTCATTTTGAAGTATGGGTTGCTCTCTCACTTTACTAGCAGACAGGGACTTCTAGAATAATCTCAATTTTAAAAAAAATCCATCATCTTGGAGAAACTATTCATACCCAAGAAACACTTCATTAGTAGCAGTCTATTTGAGAAACTGAAGTCAGATTTGAAGTCATCGTTGCTCGTATCATCATTACAGAGATGATGCATGACAAGGACCGACAGCTCAACAGCATCATCTCCGAGAAGATGAATCTGATGGGCGAACTCAAGGATCTCATCATCAAAGAGGATGCACTGGGATCGGTGAGTGGAGGGGAGATTGACGGGTTGCCTTCTTTTTCTTTTCTTTTTTCCTTTTTTTGTGGGCAACGATAGCTCCACTGACATAACAGAGGAGCATGTAGTTTTTGTAATATTAATAACAAATGATGTATAGACACCATTTTAACTCCCAGCATAGTTGTCTGGCTTTCTGACAGGTAACGCAATGTATAACAAGTAAACAGTAACATGAAATAAAATGTCTGTGACAATAATTGAAAATAGACATTAATGAACAAAAATATCTATATTTCAGATTAACAGCTATGTCATTTTGATGTAATTCCTTCATATTCTAAGCTCTCAGATGAGACTTAAAGTAACTTCAATCAAAAACAAACTGCCGTTATATCTTGGCCTTACAACTATTCCACATTATCCGAGTCTTCACATTGTTAATGGCTACAAACCTGCAAACATTGTTGATGATTGTGCTCCAATTACTGGTTTATTTATGTCCTCTCCAGCTGAAGATTCCGCTTATCTCGGAACAAGAGATCCAGCTGACACAGACGAGAGATATCATCCTTGCTGCTATGAAAGAAGGTAAGTAAACAAAGAGACCTCTCTTCCCTTGGGGCATTGCATGCTGGGTAAACCATCTTCAATCAATCTGTATCTCTGATTCTGTTATTTGGGGTACATTATTAACTGTCATCTAAAATCATATTTGTTGCTTCATTCTGATTTGAAGGAAAGAAAACGTGAGCTGAATTGATTTCATTCTTGGTTCTTGAATTTATGCTTGATTGATATTTAATGATTTAGGACCCAGACTTTGAGAAAAACTACAAAACAAAATCATTTTCTGTCATGTTTAGTTCATGAGTGGTAAGTTTAGTGCTATTTATATATTCATATTATATGAAAAAATGCTACTTTTTACATTTTTGAACTTAGATGTAGAATATACTCCCCCCAAAATATTGCATTGCTACTATGTAAAATAACCAACCTGTATGTAGATTCATAATCAAATGCATGACGCACACTGTCACTCTTGCATGCGCAAATAGTCAGATGTGAGGCTTACATTAGCCTCATTTCCAGGCTGAAGGAATTTCTAAACCAAACTCTATAATCGAAGGTCTATACATTAAGGTCTGGTACTCGCCTGACTAGACTGTGATTCCTTTTCTCTTGGTCCAAACCAGAGAGGAGTAAGTTTGCTTCAGTCTGACCTGTTTGTAATCCGTTTTGTACCGTGCCTGTGATGCTGGAGTGTATTTTTAGTAATGTCTGACAGTCTGGAGGCCATTGTCATTACATTAAAATGTCAACATCAATTCAGAGTCATATACATGTCCTCATTATGAAGCCATGCGTTACTTTATCTCAAATCTTTAAAGCGCTGCACTATCTTGCAAAGTATGACATTGTTTCACTTTCTTTCTATTTTTCCAACATAGTAACACTTATCATGAGCTAAAAAGCTGTGTGTTAAATCACAATCGTTTGCATTACTTGCATGTTTCATTTTAGACTTGAAGTTCAGGTTGAAAGAGATGTAACCAGACATCAAAATATGAGCTAACGATAGGTGGTTTGTGCCTTTGGTTAATTTCATATCATTTGGTGTTAGCTTAGGAGGGACTATTTGATTATATGGGGGGGTCTTTTGTTTATTGCATGGGTGAAATTCTTTGATAATTTGGGGGTTCTATTGTCTACTGCATGGGTGAAATTCTTCACACATCATTCTATATCTCCTCCCCCACCTTCTTACATCCCCCCCTCCTCCTCCTTCACTTCCTACCCCCCTCTCGTCTCCCCCTTCACCCGGTGACGGAACAACCCCCCCCCCCCCCCACCCACACCCCCTAGCCCACCTGCTGACGCGGTCGGTGTACTCGGGTGATAACGGGGTCGCAGCGGGGCTGAGCCGAAGCGCGAGTAGCGTGGGGGTGAGGGAGAGTGGGAGCCATGGCTCGTCCTCCCTCCCCCGCAGAGCAGAGACCTTCAGCGGCTTTGATAGCGCACAGAATGGTGAGGAGATGGTGTCTGGCGCCCTCTGCTGGTGCAAACAGTACCAGCTTCCAGGGCACCGTGCCCCTTCAATGGAGCTGTGTAGTCAATGAGAATCATAACTAAGTGTCCCTTGAAACAAAACTATAATCATAAACCAGAGCAACAACAACATGCATCAAAGGTTGTTTTTTTTTAAAGCAGGGACCAAAATATATATGTATTTTTGTTTATGTACAGAATAAATGCAAAAATATGTTGAAAATAAGGAAGAAGAAAAAAATGCAACTCTTTCCTTACCTAATGTAATAGTGTAGGTTTCAAAGTGATCATCTTCCTCTTTCTTTTGTACAGGTTATATGTAAATCAAAAGCAGTTTGCAAAGCAGATCATTGCAGATAAAAAAAAATTGCAGAATGCACATTCCTGCCAAATGAATTGAAAACTGCTCTCTGACAATGTTCTTTACTTCTTTTTTTCCAAATTTCATTATTTTCATTTAAGACTGTCCATCTATTATCTACCTTGATCGCCCATTGAGAGATTCAGCAACATGTTATCAGTGATTATCAGTGCATGGTGATTTCACTTTTTCATGAGAGAAATACATGTCTTTTGACAAGGTTCATTACGTGAGAATATGAGCAAGCTACCCTAGTAGTAACACATGCACAGATACACCCACATTACATTTCATTCATAGACCACAGATTTATACTAGTATTTGAGAGTAATGATGGAATGATTTAACTAGCATAGCTTGTTTATGTTTAAAAGTAGATAGTAGGTTGAAATGAGTGTGTTAATCATGTATTTATGAACAAAAAACATTACTAGAGACCTTTTCATCTGCCATAAAGATTAACCATTCATTGAATACATTGTTTCAAAGAAAATACATTTTTTATCATTCCTTCATTTTACCCCGTGATATTTTGTGAAGCTTGCATAATGCCATCCCATCAAAAAGATCTGAGCTTTCATTTAAACAGAGAGTGCTTGCCATAACTTTGACTTGAGAAACATTGTCGCTGACTTTTGGTATCTAGAAAAGACTTATTTAAGCATCCAGTTGAATGTAGCAATATTATAAGGGGGGTGCATCAGTGTGACTCACTCATTTGTATCAAAAAGAGAGATTGAAGCACAGCATCACTGATAGTTTGATGAAAAATAGAAAAGGAAGAAAGCTATGAATTTTGGAAGAAATTTGTTTATTTCAAGGATTTTGAGCAATGCTTTTGATTTCATTTTGACAAAGTGATTGTCAGGCTCTGATATGATGTATATGTGTTGTATAACTGGCAAGGCAGGAGCTCTCTGGTCATTTGTAAAATGCCATGCAGTGTACAAATTTAAAGAGTCATCAGGCTATTCATGCATGTTTTTTTTTTGTGGTGCTAGGTGCGGCAAGCAAGAAGCGGTTAGCGGTGATCCCGGCCGAGGCCACGACCCGCAGCAGCAGCTTCCCCAACCTGATGGGCACAGCGTCAGAGCACCTAGCGGCCTTCAACGCCAGCAACGATGGGGGCAACGAGGAAGGGGATCCCCCCCACCACTACCAGGTTGGGGAGCCAGAAGACGGGGGCACACCCCCACCCATGGACATGGTGTCCCCACTGCCCAGCCCCGCCCACAGACCCACCAGGGACATGTCGCTACCCGTGGGACGCAACCGCAACAGCGACACCAGCCGACGGAGAGCGTTTACACTGACGGGTGGAGTGGTGAGGACTTTACACAATTCCCCATTCTGCATATTATAGAGTCACATGCATCGTAAACTCATGTCTTTTATTAATTTTCATTAAGCATTGAAGATTACATATCTCATATATGCAGTCAAAAACTTTTTTGGAGAACTGGAAAAAAGATAATTTTGATAGCACTTCAGTTGATGTTGCATCACAGGAGGAAGAAGAGTTACACACACAGTATTAACCCTTGGAGTAACAGACAAAGAATCTTTTTTTTTTTTTTTTTGTGAATTCTCCCTATCGCATATAGCTCTCCGAATCTGGACGCGTGTGGCGCTCTAATTTTTTTACCTTTAATTCTTGGGAAATGAACTTCCGCTTCACGAACATTCTATAGCCATCGTCTTGCTTAACTCTAGTTCATTAACGCTAGTTCACAAGTGTATCCAAAGCAGCCTACGCGGCTAGCCACGGGTAGCTAGCCACGTAGCAGTCCCAGGGATAGGGCCTAAATGGGCACTAATGCAGACCTAGAAATTACATTTTTGGACGATTTCAACGGCAAAAGAGGGTTGTCTAGGGTTAGGTTTAGAATTAGGTTTAGGGTTAGGGTTAGGGTCAGGGTTAGGTTTAGGCTTCAAATTGATAAAATGAGTAATAAATAAGTATGGATACACTTATGAACTAGAGCCGAATTGAATATGTACCAAACTCTTACCAGAAGTAAACGTCCGAAGAGCAATCGATCAGATATCACGAGGTGATATCGCTTGATATCGGGTATATCCGATTGAGGGAATTAGTGGTGGAATACTAAATAAACAATTTGCAAGCTAAAGGTTAAGCAGTGTGTCCTGATTGTCTGTGGGTGTCTGTTTCTTCCCTGACAGGACGTGTCGATAGCGATTGCTGAGAAGGAGAAGCCTGACTTGCCAGAAGGCCCCGTGCCTGCAGATCTTGTGGAAAAGAGTAAGTCTTTCATTCTCTCTTCCTTCCCTTAAATCCTTTGTTCACAGTTCGATTTTCTAGCTTTGTGAACCCTGATTTAGTTCATCAAAGTTTGCAGTAGAACTGCTGTAAGCAAAGTGGTGTGGCTTAATTGTGCCCTGTAAGGAATTAGCAGTCATAGCCAGTCATCTATTTGTCCGGAAAGCTCCTTAGTTATTAGAATGAAAGAAAGCCAGCCCACAAATATGCAGGCTCAATAAAGAACAGGCTAATAGCCTCCAATGATTTTATCAGGCTTATCTGATTGGCATACTTTTCCCCATACTACTTGCCTCTTAGCACCGCATCCTAAGACATGACTTATTTTTAAGGAAAGATATTAATACTTTCATTTGATTTGTATGATTAAATCAACGTACCCATATAGCATCTCAGTACAGTAAAGCAAATGATCCATTATTTATCATTCATTCATGTTGTTCTAAGAAAGCATTCTGATTGATAAGTATTCTCTGCATAGAAATCTTTATACATGTATTTTTTTATATAAAGGGCCCGCCTATGAGCAGATTTGCTTCTTTAGGGTCCATACCATTATTTTACGTTTGTAAATATATTGTATTTTTGTTGTTTCATTTTTATAATGGTTAAATAAATGAATGAAATGGAGAAAAAAAAATAATACCATTGTCTTGGGTTTTTTTAACATTTTTTTTACCTTTATTTTTGTGACAGTTGCAGAGAATCCTCCTCCGGTAGAACAGGTGGATGCTGCCACACAGATTCTGGAGCATTTAAATTCTCTGCTGGTAAGTTGTCATCTCTGTATAGGAGAATGGCACCCTGAACACGAATTGAATTGAACAATTGCAGAAAAACAGATTTGTAATAATTTAGGAAAATCAGACATATTATAAGAAAGTTATTAATGTCTTAAATCGTGATTTACACCTCTTGATTTCTTATTACTATTTTTCATGATAAAATCAAGTGGTCTGAAATGATGCACTGGTATACAGGCAATGATATACAGGTGTATTGAAGAACAAAGTTATGAATTTCTTTAAATTATGATAACTAGCACTAATTCCTGATTGTGAAAAACTTCTTTGGTCTGAAGCAATGCACCGAATGAATTTGTCATTGTTTCCATGAATTAACTTTTGTTTTTAGTAGTTCTTCCGATCATTGTTGTCATTGACGAATTAAATCAAACAAACAGAGAAATTTTTTTCGTTCATTTACAGGATGGAGCACGCTATCCTTACTACTGGGTGTATGCCTAAAATTTCTTTGTAAAAACAGAGAAATGTTACGAACTTACCTTTTCATCCAAGAGAGACAATCTTCTTTAGATCAAACCTATATGACATTTTTATTGTAACTTCATTCTTTCTTCTATGTCTCTATTTTTCTTTATTTCCCCAGCAAAACAAGACTCCTGTGGTGATTTGCACTTTATGAGAATTGTACATTATTACTACGATTATTAATAAACGTTGTGATGTAAAAGGCGCTAATTTGATTTTCCTCTTTTTTTCCTCATCAGAAAATCACTGCTCACCAGGACACCGCCTTCCAGACGTAAGTTTTTCTCCAGTCAGCCGTTATAAGTCCAAGCAAGAAACTTCTGCCTGTGTTCTCATGCAGGTTCTAATTTAGTGCCTAGTCTAAATCAGGTTGAGTGTTTGTAGTCCAGGAGAGCAAGAGACTTAGGCATGTGTTCACATCCAAGGTCTAGTTTAGTCCCTAGTCTAAATTAGGTTGACCATTCTTAGTCCAAGAAAGAGATGTAGCCTTGTGTTGTCAATGGTTCTCTGCCTTAGTGCCTAGTCTAATTCAAGTCAACTGTTATTCATGTCTGTTAACTTCATGCTGTCCAGTGATTACTAGGGACCATTCATGAAACCTTACTAAGCATAGTTACTAAAGATGTATATATATATATATATATATATATATATGTATATCCATGCATTGTTGTAATCAATTGGCTAGTAAGGTACCGTGAATGGCCCCAGTCGCATATCTACATGGACACCTTCACTCTGGTAAAAATTATATTAAAAGAATATCAAAGGAATATAATTTCTATTTTTCTTTTTTTTTTTCACTTTCCTCAGCTTGAAGACCCAGCTCCTGGAGGCTCAACGCAAGCTTGAGCAGGTCAACGCCCAGTCCCCATCCTCCTCGTCATCGACCACCGCCTCCACCCAGTCTCCGAGGGAAATCAGACGAAGACGCAGCCCCCCCACCATCCGCACCCCGCCCTCCCATCGCTCAGCCTTCTCCCCCACCACCACGGAGCCTGCGGGACAGGCAGCCCCCTCCCCCACCCCCAACAGCTACCCCTCCACCACCACCACCACCACCACCCCGCCCCACCTCCCAGCCAGCGATAGGATAGCGGAGATCATCGCGGGAGACAGGGGAAAGGTACGACTTGTGCAGTTGTTTGGAATGGATGTAAATAATAATAGTGTTGGATAAAAGACTATTGAGAGCATCAGTTTGTCTATTTGAAGAGTTTAACACTGTTATGGTTTCTAACCTGTCCTCCATTTTTGGAGATGATGGTTGAATCATGATAGTTTGACACTCAGAACTTGCTGAAATATTTGTTCTCTCAGTGAACATGAAATCCAATCAATCAAAAATATTGATACAGGTGCTTTTTTTTGTATTCAGGTGTAACAACTA
The DNA here is from genome assembly GCA_963669155.1 of Arbacia lixula. Classification (NCBI taxonomy): domain Eukaryota; kingdom Metazoa; phylum Echinodermata; class Echinoidea; order Arbacioida; family Arbaciidae; genus Arbacia; species Arbacia lixula. The sequence continues at coordinate 14,578,422 of OZ022578.1, forward strand.
CTGATCAGCAACACATATTAAATCAATTACAATCAAAATGATAAGCAGTGTTACCAATCTTTCAATCATACATATTTCAATATGAAGTTTTAATTATGATGTCTTTGTTCCATCCCATCCCATCCCAGGCGAATGGTGAGAAGCCAGGGCGGTCAACCCCTCCCCCACTGTCAGTGAGAGTGAGCAACGCCCAGCCCAGAGGCAGCATAGACAGCAACCGAGCAGACCACAACCTGACACGGATAGCGTACGGTGACATGATGCCCTCCTCAAACCACCTGTACCTGCAGAACGAGGCTGACCGTGCCCGTGAGATGGGGCGCAAGAACTCTGCACCATCACCGCGCCTCCAGGAGAAAGTCAACGCGTTCAACGCCTCGCAGCAGTCACCGAATTCCAGCCCGCGGCGGACGGGGGATCACCACGACGGGGAGAAGACAGGGTTGACATCGGCGGTGTCGACGTCGTCGTTGGTGCGGCGTAGTGTGGTCCCGCAGCATCTGCTGAGCACCACCAACCAGCTGCAGATGGCCGGGCAGGTTAGGCAACAGCTGCCCATGAAACTCTCCAAGAGTGTGTCCGGTACGGGAGGGGCACCTCCGGGATCTGGTGCCCCCGTTCAGCAGATGCTGCCCAAGATGCTGGAGTCCCTCACTACGTCAGGCAAGGCCAACAAGAACTCAAACGCACAGCCCCAGCCAGCATCAGACTCGGACGTTATCTTCTTTTGATGACGGACGGACGGACGAACTCATGGATGTAGACAGGAGAGAGAATAGACTGTGATCCATTTCTCCAAAGAAGGAATAGAGAAACTAAAGACTAAACAGACTGTGATCTGGAGTTTCTCAAATGAGATGAGATGGAGAAACACACACAAAAAACTGTTAATCAGAGCTTGTGGATAAGATTGAAGGAGTGACTCTTCATTTATTCCAGTCCAGGGAGCGTTCCAAACTCCTGATCGCAAAGAAAAAAGCCCTCCATACTGTCACCAAGGATTAAGAGAGATTACCCATACACAAAGCCGAGCCAATGGGATTTTTAAAATTCTTTTATAACAAATGAGTTTCTATATTGAAGATGATAGCCACAGCCTCAGATCTTGGTATAAACTAATGACACTTGAAACCTGTATGATTTAGGCAACATGTTCTTGGATAATAGTCCTGCTGAATTAGTTCTGAGCATGAACATTTTGTAGTATTACACATATTCTTTTATGACTGATTCTACAAACACTGTATTAAATCAGTCCTTTTGGTTCAATAGGTGTTTTTTAACGATATCCAAGGTGACATCCATCAATGTGTTCATTAAAGGTTGATATTTTTCTATGCCATTGTACTCGTATTACCTGTGACCCATTCTACATTTGTCTCAAAATCTAGTGTTTTTCTAATTGGAAATTTGATGACCAAATAGCTTTTTTTTTTAATGAATTTTCGATACCGCTCCGGTAGCTCTATGATCATGACCTGTTTTATATCAGACATTCTACTTCATAATTCCAAGATGTTAGGCATTCCAGCAAATGAACCAGGGTAGAGTCAGGTGGTGAATATGATTCTATGAAAAACAGAAGGATGTACATATTACGATCCCATTCATAGGGATTTCTGAAAGAACATATTTTGTTGTTGTACATTTTGCGGTCTGGTTGGGGTCACATATTATTTTAAAAGAGCTTGGGCGTATTCCTCATGCGAAGCAGCAGCAAAAACTTGTGAAATGTTCTGTCAAAAGAGAGAAGGAATCTAATTATAGTTCCTATGCTCAGAGTCTGTAAGGTTTCCATCCCCTTTTCATGGTTCAATTGTTGCCACAAACCGTCTTCATCTTTGCCCCAAGTTTAAGTACAAGTGTATTTATAAAAAATAATAAACTCACAAATGAAAGAAAAATGAAATAGAAGATGATGGATATCTCCAGCATGATCTGATAAAAAAAGACTACAAGTAATTCTTAGATTGTTAATCAGAATTTCTATATATAATGTAGCTATTTCCGTAGCGAGATTCCCTCCATGAAACATTCATTCATTGTAATACTTAAAGTGCTTCTTGAGGACAAAAATGGAATCATTCCAGTCTTTTATCTTTTCATGTCAGAGAAGATGTGCCGTCGGTTTAGAAACCTCAGGAAACATTGACAAGGCCATTTAGGTGAGCTGTGCTGTGGAAGGATCTGAAGGAAATATCACCTGAAATATATGCTCCCCTAATCTACAATGAAATGTTTTAAAGTTCATGTAGATGTAGAGGAGTTCTTTACTATCACATTCTGGGTCTACTCTACCTAGAGTTGTAAAGTAAACATCAGCTGTATTTTGGTAATCAAACTAGATTCTTTGTTTCCATATAAGCCATATGAGATTCTGTGGTCACCTTCACAGAAGATAATATATCACTCTTTTCTATAGCGCTCTTTCTCTCCTCTCTCACACTCTCTCTCTCTCTCTCTCTTTCTCTCTCACTCTCTCTCTCTCTCTCTCTCTCTCTCTCTCTCTCTCTCTCTCTCTCTCTCTCTCTCTCTTTCTCTCTCTCTCTCTCTCTCTCTCTCTCTCTCTCTCTCTCTCTTATGGGTGTGTTAGCCAATGTTTTCAACACTGTTAATACATCAGCAATACAAACCTGAAACTAATCCTTCTTACAGTCCTATTTGAAGTCTGTTGTATTCTCTCAAAAACTTGTAAAGCTTTTGTATTCTAATAATAGCCTTTTCCAGTGATTGTAGTATTTCAGAAACACTATGTGCCATACACACCATTTTCAAGAGTATTCCGGTGATTATATACTCCAACGGATATCTATGAAACTTACTGACACTTTTTGAGCAATGTTACATGTATGTTGAGGAGGGCTCGGAGCTAGTGAGGGAAAACTGGGCAATCCTCAAATTGGCAGCAGAGTCTCACTTGATTAATTCTTCGGAAACCTTAAAGAGCGAAGTTTTTATATTTCTACATGCTGGTGAATCTTTGCAATGATTCTTGTTCGTCTGATATCTCCAGGTTTTTGATACAAACAGATTTACAAGTGAAAAGAGGAGATATAGAATATATTATATAACTGCAAACATTTTCCCTTTGGTCACGCATACATACATACACACTCTCATGTGTGGGATACGAGCTGGTGGAGTGAGTGAAAATATATTGTAAGTGGGGGTGAAGTGGTGAACAGGATTGCTTGTGAGATAACTAAGCATATCCCAAAATCTGCATTTTTTATACCAATGTTGTTGGGGAAATAACAAAAGTCATTCATACATGTGTTTAATGCTCAATCTCCACAAGCCATTTGAATTGCCAATAACACCTTAAAAATGTAAATTGATCACTTCACATACGTATATATGAAATGTATATTTGTCTAGTATGTGCATACTAGCCATCGTCATGGTGACAGGGATATATAGAGTTGTAGAAGGATATTTTGTATAAAAAATTTAAATACACTCTGTGAATATTGCACTTTTTTTCTCCACGTTGTATAGTGTAAAATTATTTAAAGATGCAACCTAACTATAATCCTTTAAATAAATGGTAGAGCAATTATTTGATTAGTGAGCTGGCTGCTCGAAAAAGGTCGAGAAATCTATCCGTTTTTACGATGGACTGTGTACGATGTGTGCTCAATATTACTATACGAAAACAATGCTCGTTGTTATCCGATTTTATTGCCGACATCTGTGTTTTTTTTTCTTAAATCCTTAGTAACCTCAGGTAGTGAGTCAGAATCTGTTTTTCTGCTCAATCACACATTATTGATTCATTCCAGAGCTGTTATATAATCATACTTTTGTATTCCTTCTGTATTTATTGTTTATTTTTCAGGAGAAAACGTGCGGTTAATTCCTTTTTTTTATGTATTCATGGCGGATGTAGAAAGAATACCACCGGCTCAGTATTTTGAAATCCAGTCTGAACCATCATCATGACAAAGAATTATGGTCACAATTTGCAGCAGAACAAAACGATGTTTCCTTGCTCAATTGGAAACCGGTATGGAGCATAATGTATGAAGCTTCTATGACGTTCTGACTGTACACAATATGTTCTTGAAACTATGTAATTAGTTCATATATATATGTGTGTTTGTATATGAATGCATATATGAAATTATTTCCCTTTCTTTTTACCAGCAAGGCTAAGCAAGTCATTAATATCGGAGATAAAATGTCAAATTGCAAAGCGAAATACTGTTTAACAGAATAGCTTCATCCAAATTTGAAGTAAGCATTCTAGACTAAATACTGAGCCTGTGATATTTATATACACATACAAATCATGGTCTGATTGTGTAATTTCTTTGTCATTCCTACTTCTCATTAGCCTTGATTTGCATATTTTCTCCTCGAGCTTTGACGTTTGTTTGAAATGACCAAAATGAATTCTGCAGCAAGCACCGACCTCACAATGCCTGGTACACTGTAGGTCCAATCAGACCCAGTCTCGTCTGGTTGATAGTGGCGTCACTGTTGCATTGTGGGTAGCAATGAGCAGACCCCCATTTCTGTTTTTTTTGTGTCAGCATTTTACTCAACCCAACTCTTGTTTGTGTGTGTGCATATATCTGTATATTACAGTACCAAATCTTGATCCAGGAATATACTTGTAGTCAATCCCAGGCCTCAATAATGTAATCTGTTGTATGTATTCTGTTCATATTTTATGTAAATTATTACCTACAATTTATTTCTTCCCCTTCCCCACTTTTTTGCTTACTTCCATGTCACGCTACTGGCATACTGTTACTTTAAGTCTCTGAATTTAAGAGTTGTTTATTTTATCTATAAATGCCCCACACAGAATGCCACCTGAGCAATAAAACAGATAGATGAGAAAACAACCACCTTCTACTTGGCTTTTCATTTTTCAGAATATTTAGTTTCTGTTTTCTCATGTGGACTTGGTGCTGGTGATAAATGATGATGATGATTTTAATGACTTTCATGAGGATGACGATAAATTGTACAATGGTGATTATGATGATGATGATGATGATGATGATGATGATGATGATTATATTGCTAACGATGAATTTGACGATGTTGATGATTATGCTGATGATGAATTTGATAATGAATTGATGATGAATTTTAGTATGAGGAATTTGATGATGAATTTGATAATGAATTTGATGATGAATTGATGAATTGATAATCAATAATAATTAATCTAATCATTTGAAGAGTGGTGTATCCCTTATACAGACAAAAAGATTAGAATATTGGTATTTGTAATAAAAACCAGACAATGGGTGAACAGATGCCACAGATACAAGTGTATGATGTATCATGCAATATATCGCCTATATGGATTTGCTTGATCACATTGTTCTTGAAAGTTATCCAAATTCATTTCTGAACTCATGAAAATAGAAAAAAAAGAGAAAACATAAGAAATTAGAAAAAGTAATAAGATATCTTTACGTTCCTCTATGCTAAATCGGTAAGCCTTCCATGCCCTCAAAAAGCCCAGTCAGAATAGGGTTTAAGGGCACATACTGTACTAGGAAGGCAAAAAAAGCCTTCAAAATGTAATTGTTAGCAATCTTCTTATCAATGGTCTTAAATTAATGTATTGTCTATTTTAGAAGCTTGCTGAAAGTTATTTGCTCTCAAATGATCCACATATGGAGTAAATAATGATTAATGATAAAATCCTCAAAATGTTCGGGCCAAACATTTTGAGGATTTGTGATTTAATCACTCATTACTCCAAATGTAGCTCATTTGAGGGCAAATAACTTTCAGCCAGCTTCTAAAATAGACAATACATGAATTTAAGACCATTGATAAGGAGATTGCTAACAATTACATTTTGAAAGCTTTTTTGCCTTCCCAGTACAGTATAAGCTTTTTCGATAAACGCATGTGAGCTAGCTCATGTACACACAGGCATATCAACCACAAGAGAATACAGAGTTCTTTCTTATGAATCAAATATATAAACTGTATATATATATATATACATATATTTTATTGCAAAATACAAAACTTTGATGCACCTTTTCTGATTTCAACATTATTGCAAGAACATGACATGTTTGTATAAGACAGGACATTGATGATCTAAGTACACCAGCAAGTACAATGAATTTCCCTGATACTCAAAGTATCCATCTCTTGTGATTTAGATAGGCACCCTCCTGCTCCACAGGCCTGCATATAGCGCAGCTTCATTTATTTGAGGGAGGGAGTGGGGGAGGGGATCTAATCATTAAAGGGAAAGTCCATCTGATGTTGAATTGACCTTAAATATAGCGGAGAAATTAAAGCAGCATATTAGTGAAGGTTTGAAGGGTAGAGTTTCCCTTTGATACCCTCATGAGCAACATCAATTATTTTTGTATTCACTATTCGGCTGCTTCATGGGATTAGTGTGCATTACAACCGCTAAAATACACTGATGGCATATATGACATGTTAACACAGCATGAATTAAAAATATTTCGCTCTTTTTCTTGGACTTAAAATGGGTATCATTATAACATGAAGATGAGGTTTCTTTGAACGTCTTAACCCGTTTATTACTGAGCCCGCATATTTGCGTGCTGGCTTTTCTCCTCTCAGATAAGATAAGCTGCTGTAGGGACAATAAAGGACAAACTACATGCATGAATAAACTTCAAATTCCTTAGAGAGCACAATTTAGCCACACCCCTTCAGTTATTGCAGCTCCATGGCAAATGTTGGCATCCTTACTGTATCAGGTTCATGATGCTGGCAAATCTAACCATGAGCAACGGGTTATCAACTTTCTATGTGCCAGACACGCTGCCACTCTACGAGAGTTGTGAGTACATGTATTACTTTTGAAACAAAACGCACGTGTGGTACACATACAGTTTATAGGTAGGTGTACTATTCAATAGATTTCAATTTCATGCCCAGTTTCTTTCACATAATTTCCATATGATAACTCCATGACTTGCACGAAGCTAGCCCAACATAGCAACATACAAACTACATGGTAGTCTCCCTGATCCGACCGCAGGAACATGATTTATAGAAGCAGGTGGGGAAGTGTCTTTGTTACTAGGCCTCCGAAGAGATAAAGCATGTGTGTGAATGAGATTTGGGTACGATAGTTAGCTAATCTCATGAACAGATCTCATAAAGAAACTTACTAGGCCTCTTTAGACTACACAATGAATAATCATAAGAAATGTGTCGTTTCTAGGCTGGCAAAGAGATGTGTAGATGTGTATATACAATCTGAATAAGATAGGAACTGGTCCTGTCCTTGTACCAATTTTGATTACATTTGATAAATCATTTCTTCAATTATGATGTACAAGGTGAAAATTTAGGATTTGAACTTGACCCATGACCTTTAAGCTTTGACCTATCTGACCCAAAATCTAATCACTGAATTACCCTGCTATATATTACCATTGATCTATGTTATGTGAAGTTTGGTTTGATATTTCTCAAGTTATCATGTTAAAAGTGACATTTTAAGATTTGACCTTGACTTGTGACCCAAAGCATTTCACCTTCATGACCCAAAATCTAATAAGTTAATTGCCCTACCATAAATTATCATTGTATTAAGTTTGATCATATTTGGTCAATTATTTTTTTAGTTATCACATAAATGAGGTCCGGACGGATGGACGAACGGACAGAAGGATGGACAACCAAGAAACATAATGCCTTACAGCAACTTTGTTGCGGAGGCATTAAAAATGTTTTGTTACAAGGCCTCCGAGGAGATTTGTGCATAAGATTTTGATATGTTAGCAAACCAGTCTAATGAACAGATCTGATCAAGACAATAACTAGCCCTGTTCAGACTACACAATAAATAATCTTGAGGGTTATTGAGGTTAAGTCATAAGTCAAAATTGCAGCCGTTTCATTAACTCCCTCACTGCATTGATCGTTGGCTCTAGAGGGCAGCCTCTTCACAGGCGAGAAGGAGACTGGGTGATCGTGCTTGCTTTTCAGCATTGGATGGATCCTGGGTAGACTCTATATGAGATGCAATTAAAACAAGACAGAAGGATAGATTCATCTTCAGATCTGAGCAGAATGTGAAACATAGCGTTTATGTTTCAATTAAATGATAGATAAAAGTTTAGCAACTCGTGGCAACCCTTATGCTATATAAATTAGACTGGGGGAGGGGGGTTAGGGTTAGAGGGAAGGGGCAAGTTATACCTTTGTGGGATGGATTAATCAACATAAATGTGCAAGCAATAAGATTTAGTAATAATAATCAGCCTTTTAGATGGAGCATTCTGGTAGCTCCACTCAAAGCATTTGATTATTAGCCTTGGCAGTAGCCAAGCTACAGTCAAAATGGTGCAAGCTAGTTGAATCAAAAAGGAAAGGTATAGAAATTCCTCCCAGATACTCTGAGGGACAAGTATGAGCACAACACCTTGTCCAAGGGTGCACGCACTGGGCTGGGCTCAAACACAGGATCTCCCTGCAAGGAGTCAAGAGCTAGCATCACTATACCTGTACCATAGTATAGTAGCTCTCATTTGATAAAGGGAAGAAAGAATCTCATGCAAATGCCTTCCTGCAGTGTCTGTATGTCTGTCTGTCTGTCTGTCTGTCTGTCTGTCTGTCTGTCTGTCTGTCTGTCTGTCTGTCTGTCTGTCTGTCTGTCTGTATGTCTGTCTGTCTGTCTGTCTATCTATCTCTCTCTTTCTGTCTCTCTTTCTCTCTCTCTTGCTCTCTCTCCTTCTTTCTTTCTCTCTCTTTCTCTCTCTCTCTCTCTCTCTCTCTCTCTCTCTCTCTCTCTCTCTCTTACCTCTGAATCGCCTGCACTTCAGCCATAGAGGGCGCTGCACACTCCAGTGTTGGCAGTACCGGGCAATGACGGACTGAAGCCCAGACCCAATAGAGGTGGACGTACCCCACGCCTCCTGTTACCATGGAGATAAAGGATTTGATTTACAGACAGCGTATAGACTTTTCCATAGCTGCGAGACGGCACTCTTGCGTGTGTCTAATGATATTTTGATGTCCTTGGACAAAGGCCATGAGGTGATTTTAGTCCTTCTTGACTATTCGTCCGCATTTGACACGATAAGCCATGACACAATCTTGCAACGAATGTCAGATTGGTTTGGGATTCAAGATCGGGTGCTGGACTGGTTTCGTACCTATCTTACATCTCGTTCTCAAACTGTCTTGATCAATGGTGTGCAGTCATTGGTTCATATGCCAACACAAGGCGTGCCGCAAGGGTCCGTTATTGGACCCTTAGTATTTACTATGTATACATCACCTCTAGAAAATATTATTGATTCCTATGGATTTTCTAAAATGTTGTATGCAGATGATACTCAAATTTATGTATCATGTAAATCATCAGACATCGGAGATTTAATTCCTAGAGTGTTGAGTTGTATCAAGGAAATTAAAGAGTGGTCGAGGTTGAATGGCCTTAAGCTGAATAGTTCAAAGTCGGAAGTTCTGCATATCAAATCAAGATTTCTGTCTCATATTCCTTTGCCACCTTTTCAAATTGATGGTGTAGAGGTTGTCCCTGTCAAGAAAGTGAGAAATCTTGGTGTTTTGTTTGATGATCAATTTACAATGCACAGCTATGTTAGTTCTAAATGTCGTTCTGCATCATTTGCGTTGCAAAAAATTAGCAAAATTCGGCCTTTTATTGACAAAAGTACCACTGAAAAATTAGTACATGCTTTTGTCATGTGTCACCTAGACTATTGCAATAGCCTGTTGTATGGAGTACCGGATATTCAATTTCAGAAACTGCAGGTCATTCAAAACTCGGCTGCAAGGCTTGTGACAAGAACAAACAAACGTGAATCTATATCATCTGTACTAAGAGCCCTCCACTGGTTACCCATCAAATCACGTGTTAAGTTTAAGATCTTGCTACTTGCTTTCCACTGTTTTCATGACATAGCTCCTTCTTATCTATCAGAGTTAGTTGTAAAGTACGAACCTGTACGGAACTTAAGGTCAATTCAGAAAGACCTTTACAATGTACCTGTAGTCAGAACAAAGTGGTATGGTAAAAGGGGCTTTGCGCATGCTGCGCCAGAACTGTGGAATAGTATCCCATGCAGTGTGAGGCAAGCTAACACAGTTGAGCAATTTAAAACTGCTCTGAAAACATACTTATTTAATTAAGCTACATTTTACTTAGTAAAAGACATTCACCTCGCAGCAACTTTCCCTCTCTTCTTCTTCTTAATTTTCTTTTTCCTTTTAAGCGCGTTGAGACCTTTTTCAAAGGTATAATGCACTATACAAGAACTGTTATATTATTATTATTATTATTATATCACCATTCATATTTCAAAGTTTGATATCTTTAAGCGCTTTTGTTTCAATTCTACTTTTGACAGAAACGTTTCTGACCTTTGCTGTTCGAATGATAAAAAATAAAAAAAGTGTATGTGTGTGAGTGTGTGCGTGTGCGTGTGCGTGTGCGTGTGCGTGTGCATGTGCATGTGCGTGTGTGAGTGCATGAGGCTAATTTCACTAGTCTGTCTGCTAAAGAAGATCTTACATAATCTAACAATACATACAGTATATCACCTTTAATTATCCATTTACACCTAGTACATGTGTCTAGTATTTGGCAACTCAGCAATTGCATAAATATTACTGTACCTCTTCATGTTGGCTCTTGGGCCATTTGTGGAAGACCAGTTCCTTGTTTGGTCCTGAGAAGTTGGCCCCTACTAGACCCCATTCTCTGGGCGTTAGCCCCAAGACGGCTCGGACCACCCCAGGATTGTCGCTCCATACCAGGGATTCCCCCGTCCCATCATCCACAAAGAACCTGCACACCACAGAGAGGAAAGAGGCAAAGAACAAACAAGATTCCATTCCATTATTGATAATATGTTTGTTTTCTGTCAATCCAACAGTTCAACAAACATTTGTATTTTGAATATGTAAGTCACCTTGAAGATGTTTGTTAATTTGTTGCAAATGAGAATGAATAAAATCCCTGGGAAGGGAAAAAAATTACAAATAAGAAAGAACAAACAAGATATTAGTCAAATGTGATGACTGATACTCTCTCTCTCTCTCTCTCTCTCTCTCTGATATTGAAAGAAACCTTTACTTAGTTGCAAGACTTGCTTTTATTTTCACCACACTTTGTCTCTCTCCTTTTTTTCTTCTTTTTCTGTTAAATTACTTTGCGACTAGTTCGCAACTCTCATCACCACCCTCTCCTTCTACTTCCATTTCATCTCATTTATTTTTTTAATCCCCAGAAACTAAATCTAAAAACAGTCTTGTGTAAGATTTTAAGGGGAAAATGAAAATCTAATTTCTTCTTTTCATTCTCCACCCCAGAGGTGGGTGAAATATTCTGAAAGAATACAACCACATTGCATTACTGAAAGTTTTGCTAATTTCTCTATCATATATATTAGGACACTCTCACCATGGAAACATTCAAAGAACATTTAAACAAGATTTTGTTGCTAAATATGATACTCATTGCAGATAAATCACTAGTGATAATCATTTGTCTCGCAATGTATGGTCTAAGGGATCTAAGTTCACCTTAGATAGGTTAACATCCTGATTGAGTAAAAAGATATATATTATATTACAACACAATTTTCCGCATTAACTATTTCTTTTCCGGTTTTTTTTAAGAGCAAAAAGAGTGATTTTCACTCTCTGCTCTTCCTTTTTTTTTTAAGTTGTAAATAGTTTATTTTTTAATCTGAAATTGTGAGTGTTGGTGTTTGTTTGTGTTTTTCTGCTGAATCCAATAAGTGGGTAATTTTTCATTAAAGAATAAAACCATATGGTGCAAACAAAAAATATTATTTTTCTCAATTTTATCATTAGCAAAAACATACATCACTTGCAGCTCTTAAGATAGTCCTGGCTCCCAAAGTGGTGTGACTTACGTGATTTGGCTTATCATCTTTCCTCTCTGATTGATGGAGGTTTGACACCTGCAGTCGTTCCTTCCACAGCCATCACACAGCCACCTAGAGATCACAAGAGGAAGATAGATTCCATTGGCCACAGCTAAAATCAAATTCAAAGCTCAGACTTCAAGCTCCATTCCTCTCTCTGCATGCCTACTTCCCATGCTGATTTCAGTTTTGAAATCATTGCACAATTACAATATCTTCCATATTCTTTTCTTAAGCGTTTTCAAGAATTTATGATAACGATGACATCAAATCATCTGCTGCTCTTTGGGATTTGTGTGCAAAAATGTGCAAAAATGTATTCTTTTCTTAAGTGTTTTCAAGAATTTATGATAACGAGGACATCAAATCATCTGCTGCTCTTTGGGATTTGTGTGCAAAAATGTATCAGCGACAGATAAAGGGTTAAAGTGTGTTAATAAAGGCATGCAGCTCACCTGAGAACGAGCTTCTTGATGTAAGTGACGTGTGCAAACACCCAGCTGACCTGCGAGGGCTCACTACTAGCAGTCCGCTCCAGAATCATGTGGTAAAGCAGGGTCCGTTGTCGCGCAGTGAGGAGGGGTTTTACATGGCGCAGATTTTCAACAGCACAGTGTGCATCTGGATTTGACATTCTATGTTAACAAATAAAAGACTGTGACTTTCTGAACAGTCCTTTAATCATGGCAACATAGTCTCACGTAAAAAAAAAAAAGTTTAAAAAGTTTTGAAGCTTTAATGAAAGTAAGGGGTAGTATTGGAAATGATTACAGGCAGTAATCAGGGCAGAAATGTCCTGTAGCCAAGGCCTGTTCCGCATTTTGTTTCATTTCAACAGTGTGGCCAAAGCTGCGATTTAGGCGCCAGATTGGGCTACTTTTGACTTCCACGCCACGACTTGCAAAGCCTTACCACTACTTTGCTACTTTTGGGCTACTTCTGACCTCTATCACCCACACACACAAAAAAAAAATATTATAGTGATGATTTTTAAAAATTGCATTAAAATTCAAACTAAAAAAAATATAAATATAGCCTTAAAATTGCAATATTTCCGGTTGGGCTACTTTTTGCTAAATTGGGCAACTTTTTACGGCTACTTACTGCTACTTGGGCTAAAAAATTTTGGCAACCCTGCATTTCCATGACTTTTGCAATTTTGAGATGATTCCTTCCTGATATCCTGATACCAAACAGACATGAGACCCATGGTCATTGCAGATCAGCATTCCATTGATTATGGGTTTCATACTTTTTACCTCTACTACCCCTATACTTTCAATGCATATCACTCTGGGGTACAAAATGCATCAGTCAGTTGGAAGTCAAAGCATAAAATTGGATGCAATTTATGATAATTAGACATTGGGTCACACAAAATTGCAAATTATACAAAGTCCAATACATTTGGAACTAGAGCAATTCGACTGCCGCGCAGTCGATAAATATGCCTCCGCTCTATTTAGATTTATTCTCAGAAAACCTGTTTGGTGGGCAATGAACCACCTAATTCCTATGTGAAATGAAAATATATCCTGTTTTCCATGTTTGGCCAAGTTTGGCAATGTTCATTGACCTTTGACTTCCAATCTAATCAGTCCGTCTGAAGCCATCCTTGTATTAAGTTTGTTTAAAATGAGCCAATTTTGGGGTAAAGTTCATTGAACTTTGACCTTTCAGAAATTTTACCCACACTTTCACCAGTCTACCTCCATGAAGTGATACCATGTTTGGTTCAAATTGAACCATTAGTTTTGCATTCAATGTGAAAAATGTTAAATTTGGCACAATTTTTAGCAAATTTTGGCAAAGTTGATTGACATTTGACCTCTGACCTTTGAGAATTTTCACCAAAAATATCATCAGTCTACCCCCAAGTAGTGATCCATCTTTGCACCATGTTTGGTAGGTTTTGCACAATTGGATCTTGATTTATTTTGAAAACTATTACTTTGGGGGCAATTTTTTAGCTAATTTTTGGCAAAGTTCATTGACCTTTGACCTTTCAGGAATTTTACCCAAACTTCCATCCATCTACCTCCATGAAGTGTTACATCTCTGTACCATGTTTTATTAGAATTGCACCATTGGATTTGGGTTTATTGTGAAAAATATCACTATGGGGCCAATTTTGAGCAAATTGTTGCTAAGTTCATTGATCATTGATCTTTGACCTCTGGCCTTCCAGAAATTTCACCAAAAATGTCACCAGTCTATTTCCAAGTAGTGATCCATCTTAGTACCACGTTTCATAAGAATTGCATTTTTGAATTTGGTTTTATGGTGAAAATATGAAGTTTGGGGCAGTTTTAACCAATTTTGGCGAAGTTCATTGACCTTTGACCTCTGAACTTTCAGGAATTTTATCACAAATGTCACCAGTCTATTCCCAAGTAGTGATTTATCTTTGTAACATGTTTCATGAGAATTGCATCCTTGGATTTGGATTTATTGGGAAAATATAAAGCTTGGGGCAGTTTTTAGCCAATTTTGGCAAAGTTCATTGACCTTTGACCTCTGAACTTTTAGGAATTTTATAAAAAATGTCACCAGTTTATTCCCAAGTAGTAATCCATCTTTGTACCGTGTCTCATGAGAATTGGATCCTTCGATTTGGCTTTATTGTGAAAAAGGTCAATTTTGGCCAATTTTTCACAAAGTTCATTGACCTTTGACCTTTGACCTCAATCAGAATTTACCCCAATTTTACACACTTCATTGGTTTCATGCAATACACACATGTACCAAGTTTGAAGCAAATCTAGTTAGTGGTTCTCAAGATATTGCCTAAACGGATTCGGGACGGACGGACGGACGGACGGACGGACAACCCGAAAACATAATGCCTCCGGCCACTTCGTGGCGGAGGCATAAAAATATTCACACGAATGTGAAATATGAATGAGCTGCTATTTCATAAAATAACAGCACCTACCCACCCAAACTAAATGAAACATATTGTAAATTAGTCCAAAATGGCAGGACAGAACATATTTTTGGCCTTTTTTGCATATAATTTGCAGAAATCATAATCAAAGCAGCTTTATCATACATGGTGTGTTTACATACCTCCTGTGTCAGATTACTGCTACTCTATGGAGGTAGTGTGTATTACCAGTGCAAACTTACAGATTGAAACATTTTCAACATGAAGCTAAAAAAACAATCAAAGACTATTCTTACACATCTGTGAAGGTGGTGAGAGAGAATCCACAGAGTTGCAGTGACGTCAGAGGGCCAACCTCATACGTGACCCTTCCCTGCTGTTCAGTCTTCACAACGCAGTCCCTGTAGCATTATGGGCGTTGGAGAACAAACTATGTTAACCCTTTTTTGTGCCTGAGAAACTGCCAGCGTATGGGATTATTGTTCTTTTGATGCGTTACCTGCAAAACTCACAAAAGAGAGTAGGAACCAAGTAAGCAAATTAAAATTGTGAAAATATGAAGATAAATTGTGTATAACAGGACTATCAAACAAAAGATTTTGCGTTTTCTAGTCAATTTGGTAATTTCGTCGATGCATCAAATTCATCAAAATAAAATCAGAGTTCAATGTATTCGATCGAACATCGGCTTAATAATCGATTCGACTCAGGCCTAGACTCTAAAAAATTCAGATTACACAAGGAATTGTACTGTTTTGTTACTTGAGTGGGTAAAAGCCAGTCCGCATATATTCAGGTTCAATAAAGAATGGGTTAGGGATTTGTTTACCCCAAATATGGAATTATTTTCAAGGAAAGCAGAGGGAAAAGGAAAACCTAATTATCTAGTGTACATATCAGTAAAACCAGACAGGAGTTCCAGGTGGGTGG
Source organism: Arbacia lixula (assembly GCA_963669155.1). Lineage (NCBI taxonomy): Eukaryota > Metazoa > Echinodermata > Echinoidea > Arbacioida > Arbaciidae > Arbacia > Arbacia lixula. The sequence goes on from OZ022578.1 coordinate 14,594,130, forward strand.
GAAAGGGGGGGATTTTGATTTTGGAAACAGTAGAAAGAAGGTGTGATGTCATTCATTTAATAGCAAAGGCTCTCTATGATTTGTGTAATTTTGACACCACACTCAAATGTTTCTTCTGCAGCTTTTCATACCTTAGTGATATCTCAACTCCTGGTAGCAATCCTGGTGTGTTGTCATGGAGACGAGTTGGCACGGCAACAGAGACAATGCTCCCATTGGCCGAATCTTCCAGCTCAAAGCAACTGTGGGGTTCAGAGTCTGGAACTCTACTACCTTGAGATTCTTCTATAGGGATAATTGGGAAAAGAAAAAATGTGTTGACAGGAACCTATTCCGAATTCCACTTTTTATTTATTTTTATATTTTTCACTTTGCCACGAGGAATACTTTCATGATATTTACATGTAAGGCAAATTGAGAAGAGTCACCTTCTCTTGAGACAGCCACATGCTTGATGACTCCACAGATTGAGTTTGAGACTGGATGCCGCCTGTATGAAAGAGAAAGAATGTGGCTTAAAGGGAAAGTCCGCCCTTAAGTTAAAGCTGATTTATCATAAAGGCAGAAACATAAAAGAAGAAATGGATGAGTGAAGGTTTGACAAAAATCTGTCAAAGGATAACAGGTTTGACAAAAATCAAACAAAGGAGTTATGATTTTTCAAATTCTTACTTTTGTGACATCACTTGCAAGGTACCCTGCTATAAGTTTTTGGATATTTTTTTTTTTACTGTCAATTTTCTCAAATGAGTAAATACTATTTCACCTGTGCATATACACAATTAGATATGTTTTTACACACATACATCTATGAAAATAGTTATTCCTTCAACAACAACAAAAAAAGAAGAAAATATGCAATTTGTGGAATTGTACAGCACACAAAATATGGGAGGGCAGCTCGGAAGTGACGTCACAAATCTGAACTTTAAAAAGTCATAACTTTCACTAATATGTTGCTTTCACTTTTCTGCTTTAATAAAAACCCATTTAACTTCAGGATGGACTTTCCCCATTCAGCAGATGAACTTCTCATTTCAAATAACTTCCCTTGTTTCACTAACCAACCTTTGCTTTCCTCTGCTGGGGCGAGCATCATTATCAAAGAAGAGGGGGACTGAGGGGGCTGGAATATGAGAGTCTTCATCCTGTCAAAATAATACAAGAAGGAAAGACAAATATGGTATGAATAGGCCTATATTTCTTAAAAGAATACTAAACCTTGACTAACTTTATCTCTGTATGAAAGGTATGCTGTATAATTTTTCATAAAATCAGAAGAACTCTGTTGTCTGTGATCCAGCAGATATACATGTATGTGGAATAAATAAAAACATGCAAGGATTAATTACATCAACAAACAATAACGTTTTCTTTTAACCTCATGAGAAATATATTTAGTATTCATATTTCTCCATCCCTACGCCCAGGTTTAATCTCAGTGTCATAATTGCATTCAAGAATTCAGAGCTGTTGGGTGTAATTATACAAATGTTTGAATACTTGCTGAAACCAACAAATGTATACAAAACATGAATTTTTGCTGGCAGAGAGCTCCTTTCTGTATCACAGATATACATGTACCATCACACACCTTTCTTATGTGCATGCATTTTTATCCAGAATTGCCAGACCCCCCAAAGCTATCCAATAGTGCATTGCAGTTGTCCAGTGAAGTCTCATGGAACATTGCTTCGCAGACATGATTATGCATATCCTGTGGGGAATAAACTATAAAAGATAGAAGCCGGCAAAACCCCTAGTCAGATATCACTCTACAAAAAAGTGCAGAAAAAAGCTGGTGCAAACACCACACATCGGGTCTAGAAAGTGATCATGAGCTACACGTTGATTGACTGCACCACCCATCAAATCAGTCATTTAATTATTGCTTTTCCTTTCTTTAAGCCACGCGTTCCATAGCTGTTTATCAAGCGCCCAGCACATCTGACAAAGGGTGACCTTGAGCCAGGTGTAAAAGATTTCTGGTGACCACCCTGTCTGGAATAATATAGCCTCGCTTCTCTTTGCTCTTAAGTACTTACCGAGAGAACCTGGAGCTGGGAGAACTCCTTGATGGTGAGGACCCGCTGGGTCAAGCCCTTCCTGGAGAGCTGCCTGATCAGTGGGACGGCTTGGGCCTGAACACAGGGCAAGAAATATGACTCTTTGTAACATCTTATACAACAAATGGGCTGGATTGACCTGGGGTAATATTCCAGAACGATCATAAGTTTTCTCTTCAGTTTTCTTCTAAGTCCCTAACTCAAGAGGTGCCTGAGAGAGCAAGAAATTGGTATTCCAGAATGTCCTCTTAGGACTCTATTAATGCAAATTAGGGAGGGTTAGACCCCGCCCAGTGCGCATGTATTAGCCAATGGAGGGAAGTGTTTCATTTATGAACAGCCAATCACAATCACAGCATCTCATCTGGACCTTCCCCTAGGGGCGATCCTAACTTTGTGGTCGCGCAACTATGTGCACGCACATCAATCATGTACGCGCGCTTGGGCAAATAAATGCTGCTCTTTTTTATTGCGTGTGTTATGAATGGCTAAGACAGGGGGAGGCTCTCTTAAGTTTTCTCCTAAATGCTCTCCTAAATTCTCTCCTAAGAGCATTCTGTAATGCCAATCCTCCTAACTTTATGATTTGCATAAATATGCATAAAGATAAGAGAAAACTTAGGAGCGGACTTAGGACGAGAAAACTTAAGAGTGTTCTGGAATACCACTTACATGTAGGAGAATCTTAGACTTAGGATAAGATTTCTTCCCTCCTAAGTGAGCACTTAAGATCGTTCTGGAATACCATCCCTGGCCCTGTCTTATAAAGAGTTGTGATTGATCTGAATTTATGGTATATTAAATCTAATATACAGAGTTCCAATTCTCCCTATCACATATAGCCAATATCAAGGGATAGCACTTCACGATACCAATATCTGATCGATTGCCTTTGGGACATTTACTTCTGGTATAGTATACAAACATTCAAACACGCACAGAACTCGTCATTTCGAACCTCCTAAAACTCATACCTAGCAGAGGGCCACTTCGCGGAAGAATCATATTTATTACATGAAAAGTTAAAGATTGGAAAATAACTACACGAGATTATAACTAGATTTTGACATTATGATATAGTATGACTTTACATCCCAAGAATAAAAGGTTAAAAAAAAATGGAGCGCCACAGGCAGTCAAATTCAGAGAGACAGGGTCTTGAGTGCCGTCAACAATTACGAGAGTTTACAAAGGAACTTTCAATTCAACAAGTATAAAAACATTAGTGGCAAATACAGTATGACAGATGTATCTTTCAATATCTTCTTTGACACAGAGAGAATTTCATGACTCTGTAAATGCTGCCATCTCAAAAAAAGAATATGTTTAATAATAAACACATTTAACGAAGTACTACAGGATAAAAATGATGAAAAACTGCATATGAATTACCTCAAGGTCTTCTCTGCTACAACTCAATTGGTAGCACTGGCACTCCTTTAGGAAATGATACCACCTCACTGCATCACCATGGAAACCAAGGAGGGCATCTTCCCTTGTTACTCTGTCATTGCACTTCTTAGATTGCACATAATCCTTTGCCTCTTTCTCATCCTCTTCATCGCCTTGGTTCTCTACTAGATCTGCATCTCGCCTTGGTCCCACATGCTCCCTTCTACATTCTTTGGAAATGTCTTGGACTGGTCGCAAGACGGAGATGTCACAGTAGAAGACGGGAATCACGCTATCGGTCTCTGTCGTGGCTGGAGCCACAGAATGTCGAAGCAGAGGTCGTCTCTTTCTGATTCGGATCACTTCCGAGGGTTTGGAAGAATGGGATGGTGAGCCATCTGTGTGGGCAGTGAATATCATTAAGTTTGGTTTTTTTGTTTGCTACAGTCACAACCGATACACAAATGCGACCATACACCACAAAACCCACAAAATAGTTGCACTTAGTACATGTATAACTTCAATGCATTATTTCATGCATCTTCTCCCTCTCCTTTACTGCAAAACTGTGTCATGCTAAATTACATTTGGAAGCTAATAGTTTAGATACATGTTCTTGAAAGTAGACTCAACTCTGATTTACTATCTGTATCAATTTTTTTTAATGTTTCCGTGGTGAGAGTTTACTACTAAATACTAAATGAGAGGAGAGCTAAAAACAGTCTTGTGTAATTTTTAAACAAATTAAAATATCATCTCTCCTCTTTTCACTCTTTTCACTCTTCACCCAACAGGTGGGTCATATTTCTTAAAAGAATACAACCACATGGTGGTACTGAAAGTTTTCCTTTTTTCTAAATACCAGTAGTATTTATTACTTAATCTGCATTCTATGAACAAACTTTAGCTTCAAAATAACCATACTGTTACCATACATTTCTATGTATATAAACTTGTTTAATTCAAATCCAACGAAAGTATGCATCTGTAATCAGAGCGGAGGAAATCTGTGGGGTTATCAACAAATTGCAGAATTGATTACATCATCATAAACAAACGATTTCTGTCAATCACTTTTAAAAAAGAAACACATTTTGTACTTATCTCACTCCATACTCAGAGTTAACTTTGAGAATAAGGGCCTTTGAAGCCACAGTAGAAGACAATACATCCTGAGTTTGAAAGGACATGTTGGGAGCATAATTATTTTATTCCAGAAGTTGTTACAAACAATGCAATCACATCCTTAATATCTGTATTTAGGCACACCTGAGTTTGTAGAGCTTCTTCTCCGTTTCCTGGCCCTGGGGTGGCTCAACATCGGTTTCTCCTCTCCTCCTTGATGGAGACATACCGCATCCCTGGGCTCGAACAGGATGTATGTATTGACCCTTGACCTCTGGTGATCACCCTGGCCATCTTCACAGTTATTCAGCGGCCATTCCTCCCGAACAAGGCAGAAGTCATCGACCCTTAATAGATGGTTCAAGCATGGGTAGGGTGAGCACATATTGGCACAAGGACCAGATTTGCCCTCTGTGCTTGTTTCTTGGATATCTGAACGGTCCACCTTTGCCACTTTCCTTGCACTAGCAGGTGAAACTGGCACAACGGCACACTTTATTGTTCCTGAACGGTCGGTTAGATGCAGGCTTCCACTGTCGCTATCTGCACATAACCTAGCAACCAAAACCTAGGATGAATTGTTAAAAAAAAAAAATGTATTTACGTACTTTCAAAAGCAGTGCTTTCAACGTGTGACAAACTTGCTTGGCACAAATTGTACTGAATTGGTTGGACTGATTTCTGCCAGGATTCACTTTTAGGTGACAATGTGCTCGGACTTCCCTCATACAACATTAGCATGAACTTTACTCAATAATCCCAACTTATTGAGTGATATTTCTTTCCATGCAAATATACATTGTATATGTGGAAGTACTGTTCACGACAGAAAACACTCTCCAACCTACAATTCAAATGAGACACCACCAATTTGAGTAAAATGAGAAAATACTGTAGCATTACTTCCTTAAGCACTCTGGTAAGCTGCAAGTGAAAATTTCTGTCCTACAGTAAGTAAATCATCGTCTTCCATTTATATTTACACAATGGCAATTCCTAACATACTGCCAAAACGTTGATGACATATGAACGTGTGCCAGGAAATGGTCCCTCACTACATGACGTAGTATAGAATGATAGCATGAATGAGACAACACAGCCACACGGTCAGGCTGTGTCAAATAGTCTCTATGCAAGGATGACAGCGACATACTCACCACTGGAGGCTTCTGGTCACATGATCTGACCACATGGCAGGTCCAGCCTAGTTGGTCTAACCTTTGACCTTTGACCCGCTGCCCCTCTCCTACTGATTTCTGGTCAGTCAGAAGATTGTCCAACTCTGATATCTTTGGAAAAGTACATGGCTCCACCTGAAAACATGTGGGATTGAAAATGATACAAATTTTGTAATCACATTTGAAGGAGAATGAATTGAAAAAAACAAACATCATTGTGACTATAACATTTAAATGAAAGAAAAAAGCGAGACAATCAGAAAATGCTAATGGCATCTACTAGAGGCAAGCAGCAACAAAATACTGCCTCCATGTAAACATAGCATAGGCATCACTAAGCCTTACATACAAAAAAAATCCATTCAAATTCATTTCATTTCCACAACAAAAAAGACAAAATACTGTGAAACCTGCTCCAGCAACAACCCGTAAAGACAGACCACAATTTTTGTTTCCCTTGAACAAAGTTTCTCAATGAAACCTGTACTAAAGTAACCTGAACATAAAAACGACCTACTCATGAAGGGCACATTCATTGTCTCCCTTGGGCAGGTCTTGTGCACAGGTTTCAACATATTTAATTTCAACAATAAAAACAAAGAACATCTGATAAAACAAATCATGTTACAAAATATTGACCTTGTGTTCAGAGGTGATTTTGCTGAAGCAGCATGCTGTGTCGTGTGACAAAAAGTCCTCGTACAGGTTGCTCAGTCCAGTCTGAATAATTGGCCGGTCACTGGCGGTCAGCTTGGTGGTCAAGAGCTGACATAACACAGGAAGCATCTCTCTCAGACTATGGATTCAAGTACAGACAGCATGGTTGAATGCATTCGCTTATAAGGTGGTCTATCCCTTGATAAGACATTTCTAAATGCTGTCATGCTCCACATGTAAGATGAACAGAACATTTAGGTCCAATTTATGAAATATGAAACTGCACAGTAATGCAGGATCACATTATGCATGAAAAACATGCTACATCAAGGCCCCTGTCTTGCGAGTGATCACAACTTGTAATCGATTCAGATCATTCGTAACTCTTTATGAAATGGGCCCTGGTACAAACTAAGATTTGGAGTTGATGCATAACTGTAATAGTATTCAGACAACAATTATTGATGCAAGAAATGACTAATGAATGCCCCTGAAGATCAGGTACATATTGCCAGAATTCCTCAAATGCTTTATAGCTGTTTGGTCTGTTACATCTTCATCTGTGGTTATCATTTGACATTGGAGCAAAAGCCTTGCATTTTCCCTTTACAGTTTTTAAGTAAACCAAACCCTTTAAAGGTTATTATAATCCCTTCACCCTTACATTAACCCTAATCCCAACCCTTAACCTAACTCTTCATTATCAGCTTGTGCTTGTAGATGAGATATGAATGAGATGAAACAGGAGTAGACCCATACCTGATGATGTCTGGAACCAGCTTCTGTAGCAGAGCTGGGGCTGTTTTCAGACGCAACCAGTCTAAGACGGCTAGGGTGGGGCGCAACTTCCCACACACGGGCAGCAACAGCTTCTGAAGGTTGTCACTCTTCACCTGGAAGCACATTTTCAAGTCAGAAATAACTTTCAAAGAGTAGGACGATGCAAACATTTTGGTGTTTAATGCAGTAAAAGTAGAAATATAAGAGAAACAAATTCAATCTTTTTGTTTTAAATCAGACATATTATAAAACTTTCTTTTTATTGTAATAACTAGAACTGAAATCTTATCATGAGCCTGCAAAGGCAACTCAAATGGTTGGTAATGACATTTTGAATGGACTTCTCATTGCTCTTGTGTATTATTAGTAAGCAAGTCCATCAATGCCCAGAGTATCATTTCGTCAGCATTTTTACGTACCATCAAATCCGTGCACTGTCAGGATTCGATGGTTCGTAAAAATACTGACGATTTGTCTACCTTGCAGCAAGTGAGCAAGATTATACAGGGCTAATGCACACATATTTTTCAACACAAATATGGTCAATTATTTTCTCAACTCACCTTCCCAGCTGTGGGTGCATGTCCCTTCATCTCCTCAATAACTACTGTGCTCCTCACACAACAGACAATGTTCTCTGTTGCCATGGTACTCTCATCCTCCTGCTCCCCACCAGCCAGAACAATCTTATGGCCATTGTAGACCTTGACCCTTGACCCCACAGGAATGATGGGAAGGCGTGACTTCCCATCGTACTGGTATGTTAGATACAGCCTGGCATGAAGAAGAAAATAAAGATAATGGTCTAGTAGATATATTTATCTCCTATGACATCACTCGGTTCATAAGTAAGCCTGCATGAGAGTTGATTTCATTTCTCATATGTACATGTACAGCACTTGATGTTTTGCATTTACAAGCTTTATTTTGGCTTTCACAAAAACCTATTTCCATTCAATTATTTCATATGGTACATTTTATCAATCATGCTTGTATTGCCCATCTTTATTCTGTGAGTATTTGTATACATCAATTTACAGTGTAAGCAATGTGTTTGATTGATATGAGAGAAAAAAATCAAATCAAATCAAATCAGATCTGGTTTGAACACATTGACCAATGGCTGTACTTGAAAAATTTATATACATCATTTATAACTTAATGAATGGCGCAATCACTCTTGTCAGGAATGGTAACTGTTTTTATTAATCAGGGTATTGTACAGTATGACCCTATAATCTCATTACATGTCCTTGTGACTTGGCAGCATTAACTTTAGATTGAACAAAATTTTCAAACTACACAACAAAGTTTACAATTAGTAAAATTAGTTTGTTGTAGCAAATCTTATGTAGTATGACACATTTTCATATCAAAATACTATAGGTACGTGTATATTACAAATTTTGGAAATGTCAGGCCCATTATTGTTTGAGACTAACATGGACATATTAGAATGGACTGGAGCCCCTCACCTGCACTTTTGTGTCTCATAAATACCCAGAATCTGGTCTATGCCTTTAGTCACTGTATCCTGTAAAGAAAGAGATCACAACTAAAATAATGATTGGGAAGGATGATTATTTATACGCTGCTTGTAAAAAAAAAAAAAAAAAAAACATCTATAGGTTAAAAAGATTGAGACAAACTTTGACCCAAATACATATTTGCAGTTAAAATCTTTTTCGTTTTGCTTTTGTGCATTTCTCATACGTAGCAAAATGTGCTGATATGACCCCTGTGTATAGCAGACCTGCGCAATTGTATCATGCACATTTCAAATAAAATTAACAACATCCTGTACTATGCAATTCACAACCCTTATCCTCAAACAAAGGATGGCAGGATGAAATTAACATCCAAAGCTTCCTGAAATATGCAATTGACAGGATAGGATGTGCAAACAAAAGACAGTAGCAGGATGAAATTCACCTGAATGAAGGCATGGAAGAATTCATCTCCCAGCAACACACCTGGGAAATGTACACTCATTTTGTACACAGGTTGGAATGATTTGTCCATGTCCAAATAGGGTCATGTGGATATATATAAGTGCCATCCTCATTGGGCTTAAAAAATTGAAAAGTTAGAAAAATCGCGAAGCTAGGGTGAAAGTTGCCTAGCAACCGTACCAAAAGATGAATGGTCTTATTGTCCCTGTCCCCTATCTTCGCGATTTTTTAAGCTCAATGAGAATGGCACTATAGCTGAAGGTGTCAAAATAAGCCATTTTCATTATGTACATGTATGCAAATTCCATTCATATCGCTCAAACCTCAAAGCTTGTCTGAGTTTTATCTGAGTAGCAACAACTAATAGATTAAGAGTACGTTCCACCCATTGAAACTAAATAAAAAAATTCAGGTGAATGTAATTACATGTTACTACGCAATTAGAAGAAGTTGTGAATACATTATGAAATGGCTTATACATATGGCCAATATAAATCAAAGTATTACATGTAAGAGCATACTAGTAATTAGGTATGTTTTGTAGGTTCACCTCACACACTGTTATAGTGTTTCTGGATGCAGCAAAGCCTTTACAAGGAACAACTTTTGAGGATGGAGATAGAAGCAAAATCTTCCTTGGGACTTCAGTTCCCTGCAAAGAAGAATCATGTTTCAAAACCCAGTCTTGTTATAGAGGTTATATTGAAAGAGACCCCCCACATTGATATTGCAATACCCACTTCAAATACATGTACTGTTCATCATACCATAACACCAACGGCTTGGAAGTACCAACCATATCATCATTCTGTGGCAAAATGACTTCACAATTGTCCATCTTTTTTTTCTTTCTCATTCAATATATGAATTCAATCAATCTTGTTTTATAACAATTTCATACAGAATGATATCATAAATAAAAGAAAGATGTTACAAAGATGAACAAGTCATGTTTTTTACATTTATCTACTGCCCAGGATACTAGTAATTCTGAAAAAATGTAATAGTGAAATTGCATTTCACTCACTTTATACAGGTATGAAAATCAACAAAATGATGAGCTCAGCAATAGCTCTAGTCAGATCTTAGATACTACCCACCACAAAAGAATGCTCTGTTCTAGATCTCTAGGTGCACCATGAAAACTCAGCATTGAAAATGGACAGACTGGAAAATGCTTTGAACTACCACACATACAAGCTTTGTAAACGTACCTTGGTGATTGTTGTTGGCAGGACATTGTGCAGATCATACCAAGATCCAACCAAGGCTAGACTGAAAAATGACGAGGCCTCGTCTCCCTACGGAAAGCAAAATAACAAATCCTACATCGTGCATCTTTTGCAGTAAATGTTGCAGCTCATCACAACTTTCATTTTGCTTTGAGAGTAAAGACTGAGGTTTTTATATTTCAGTACGTGTACAATTTATTTCATTTGCATATAGAATAATAAAGAAAGAAGTGTCTTTATCATTGGTGCGTTTCTGAAAACAATGACAACTCTAACCTCAGCACAGAGATATGCATGTCCTTACTCCTGATAGTTGAACATCCTGCCTCATATCAATAATAACAATATGCATTAAGACCTATTGTATTTGTTAAACCGGCACAAGCAGCTGGCTCTCAAAGAGAGTTTTCATAATTTGTTACTATGTTTTAGACCTTGTTAATGGATCATACCAATAACATCCAACTATTAGGAAAAAACATATTATTAACTTGTTGCTCACTGTTTGATTTTGGGGCTTTGTAAGCCCTGGTCCAGTTAGAATGTCAAAATTTGCCAAAGAACTACAGTAACCCACAGGGGTGTGGCTTAGTTAAGCCCTATAAGGAATTTGTAGCTTCTGCCTAATCTGTCGTCTATTGTCCATACAGCAGATTATGCAGGAGTCGTGCAGCTCAGTATCTGAGTGAAGAAAAGCCAACACGCAAATCCTCTGGTTCAGTGTTTAACGGCAACTTTAACTTAGGTTAAAGAGCAATCAACTTACCCTTGCTAGCAGAAACTTATTAGATCCTGGACTTGAACCTGCAACTTCTGCCAGAAATAAGTATGTTCCATGTACTCTGCAACATGAAAGTAAGATCATCAACAAAACAAATTTTTGTAAACACCAATCATACATATATTAACTTAATTTATACAAACTTGTTCCCCCTCTTGTAAAAATTATACCTTTTCAAGAACATTGCACACATTATATATTTGTTTTCATATCAAATAATGTGATACATCAAGTTGATTATTCTTTCTCATCCAGTTCACAGTGCTATGCAGTGCTAGGCAATTAGTTTACTGCAAAATGTTTGCTACTTAATATACATTTTTACCCCGAGCAGAATTACTGAGATGGTAGTTTATCACCACTTAACTCTTAATTCATACACATCATGTGTATGAACTATCCAAATTAAGATTTATCCATCTAAACTAAAAGACTAAAGATTCTATATTTTCTTTAATAATCATATGAAAAATTCATTTTGAATGTCAGATCTTCAAGCTTCAAAAGTTTCAGAGGGCCGGTTTGTGGACAACTCACTATACTTATTAACATCAACGTTATCTTTATTGGCTTTAACTTTAAAAAAATATGTGCCGGGTATTCTTATAGAATTGGTAACACAGTGAAATATTCATAATTCAGAAGTAAAAGAATGCCTGTAAAGATCAATGCAGCTCAAGATGTAAAAACATATACTCACCTCATTAGAGGACTTTTCGCTATGCAGTGCACTGCTTCAAGATCTACTCTAGACTGGCGGGATGAGGCCATATTCATCTCACACCCAGGTCTCGGGAATTATCATTCTCAAGAGGCCTTCCTCGAGTTTCAAGAATAACTGCAGGAGGTAAACCATAAACAGAAATACAATAATAATTCAACATTTTTGTCTAGATCTAGAGCATAACACAGAGGCAGAATTGCATATCTCTAAGCGCTTAAAAGAACAAAATACATAATAGAAATGTAGACAGGAATACCCGTCTCATTCGGGGGCATTCTTTAATCAAAATGACATTGGACATACCCCCCTAAATAGGGCGTTCAGAGGAGCCAGATGCGATCTCAGCGGATCCAACGTCCTATAGAGACTGATTTTTCGGTCTAAAAGAAATGGTGACCTGTGTTCAGTTTAATGAAACAGATGTTTTCAAATGCTTCTGAACTTTTTGCAAATGTATATTTTTAATTTTGTTAGGTAATCCGACAAGTTTCCCAAAGAAACAGTGGACGCATGTGAAAAGAACCTTCCTGTAATGTCTTATGATTATTTTCGGTATACTGTACTTAAACTAAATTTTGTACGAGAACAAAGATGTTTTCTCTTGTTTGGACTCCCCTAAAATAAAAAAAAAAGTAACCATTCAGCTTCAGTGAGATGACAGAGCCCCGGACAGAGCAAACTGGTGCCATTTTGGTGGAAACAGTGAAAAGTTCGGGACTGGATGGGGAGCCAATGAAAATGTGCAATCATTTTAAATGAATAACAATTACAAGGTCTAAATCTATAAACTAAATCAAATGTTGCTTTTTAATCTTTCATAGGTCTACAACTAACACATAGCCTAGGTATGAACTAACATAAAATACCGCTGGTGGGCTTTACCAAAACAAAACCAAATCAAACATGCCACATCACAGTGGTCGGCCAACGACGGAATTGTGAGTGTGGTACTGGTATAGAGTAGCTTGCCTTATTTTGTATATCCTACGAGTGGAAAGATTATTCCGTGAGATCGTGCTCAATAACTAAGTTTACCTGCCTATTCTTGTTTTTCTGTGTCTTCAGAAGTTAAGGCATGTCAGATTTGTTTGAATCACCCGCTCTGAAGACAGTGTTGGTAACCCTACTGAAGTAATCGACTTGTCACCGGAAGACTCGCAAATTCGCCTTTGTGTACTGCCAGTTAACCTCCCTTTTTCGTCGTAAACTCGATTCTACTGCGTGAGTTGGTTCATCTGTTACTTTTTCATGTCATTGTGTATAGATTTAAGTAATATTTCTTATTAAAATATCGAGACAGACCAATTCGGTAGGATACTAATGTTGAAGCTTTGTGTAAATTTCTACTGTTGGCCCATGCCTTGAGAACTGTGTAAGTAAGAAATGCATCGCGCCATTCATACACGCATGTTGCTGAGCTGTGTATTGTAAACTAGACAGGATCAGTATCATTCGGGCATTCTTTAATCGAAATTGCATTTTTGGACGTACCCCGCAAAGGCCGTAGGGCGTTCAGAGGAGCCAGATGCAATCTCAGTGGATCCAACGTCCTGCAGAGACTGATTTTTCGGTCTGACTCTAAGTGTAAACAAGAACTTCGAAGTTCGGTTTCACTTGGGCTTCGGCTTGGGGCATTCTTTTATCAAAATGACTTCTTTCTTTTAATTTACACACCCCTGAATAAAAATCTAAAAACGTATTCAGAGGAGCCCTTGTCCATGTCAACAATCAACTCATCATTAATTTATGTTTTAGAATAAATGTTTTTTCATGAGCACTATGATTTCCATGTTTTTTATTCATCATATATTTATTGCATAGTGACCAAGTGCAAGTCTGCACCATTAATGATTACGCATTACCATAGTTTGTACAAATCAATGACTCGGCTTTGCCTTAATTGCTTTGCCTTCTATGTCTTGTCGATCTCTTACTGTCCCTTGTTAGTCTTGGGCTTGGCTTCCCTCCCTCTGCTCAAAAAATAAAGTTATTAATAATGCCATTGAAAAATATTCAAGCAAATTCAACAATACCACTATACAAAAATTACACTTCCTGTGGCTGCCTGTAGAAAAAGCAAAGTTGAATCTATCAAATGATGAGCAGCAACAACAACAGAGCACAAGAAGCCCCCAATATACAGCATCAAAAAAATATTAGTTTAATTGTAAAATAACCATTTAGATTGCAATATATTTAGCCTATGTGTATGCAGCCATTGATAAATGTTGCCCTGCAATTAAAAAAGCTGTTTTTACATGCTCATTTATATATTTGTATCTTATTTCCTTCACCTCTTCTTATCACAGGAGTCCTATCTTGATGGTAATTGACCACATGCTATGGTACCTTGGAACTCCGAGCCCATCTGTGTGTTCTGGTAGCAACTTTTGATGATTTGTCCAGTATACTAACTGCAGTAAGTCTACTGATGATGCTGTTCATCCAACTACAGCCATATCGGAGAAACATCTACTGTTCATCACAGCAATATCCATGATGTAGTAAACACAGAAGTACATGTTTTGTAATGACTCAGCAATAAGATGGAAGAGGACAGACGCAGCCCATTTATGAATGAAAATAGCCAGGACAGATCAGACTTTTACTTCAATCTGAGTCTTCAGCTGCAAGCAGAGAATGAGAACTTGATCCCACAGTTGCCGCCCAGAGACAGAGAGGACGGTATCATAGACACTGATGCAAAGAGAACTGATGGAACCAAGGGGATTAGCACCGTCTGTGAACATGGAGATGGTGATACCCAAAGACCCCATGCCTCATTAGAGAGAACTTGTGATGAAGTGCAGCTTTATAGCGAGAACCCGTCTGAGGAGGGTAATGCTCAGAAGGCAGCACCTGTAATGGGCCCTCCTCCAGATGGGGAAAGCAGGACCTTGAACGACTCAACCGAAGTTTTATCTTCACCTCCAAATTATGAGAACGTTTCCAAAGACAATGATGCTACATTGATTCCTCCTTGTCAGGAGGGTAAGCAAATTGAAACACAAGATTCTTCTGATGAAAGCTGTGTTCAGTCGGTTAGAAATGATAATGCAGTAAATTCTGTGCAGACTCTGCAAAGTCTGTGTTGCATTACATCCAATGACAGCAGTATGACAAATTCAGGAGATGGCACCTTAGAAAAGAAATTGAAGTGCACTGAAATGGACGAAAGGATGCACAGGGTTGAACCATGTCAAAATATTCATAAAGACCAAGATTCCTTGCGAAAAACAGATGATAAATGTGATCTTCCGGCTGAACCAGAAGCTGAAAAACAATGCGAGAGAGTCCAGGAAAAGAATTGTTCAGTTCCTGCGTTGATTCAATCTACAATAGTGACTGACCGATGCAAGGATGCCAGTAAGAGTGATTGTAACATTAGTGAAAACAGGAGGTCAGCATCATGCCACTTGTCAACAAACTCTGATCCATCATTGGAAAAGCCGACTTTGATAGATGTTTGTGCAAGGCAAAGTGAAGATGGGACACATAATTTACGAACTGCAAGTCCAGCTGAAGATCAGCGGGTAGAGGCTCCTTGTGTAGTATTGGCTGAAAATGAGAGCAAAGTAACGGGTACATTGCTGAATGCTGAAATGAAACTTAGTCACGTCCACCTCTCAGATACGACTGTTCATAAACTATGTGTTACGGAAGAAAGTGATCCCACCACTGATAAGGCTGTTTTTGACAAAAATGTTGAAGATTGCTTCCAAGAGAGTACCTGTAAATCCGTCTCCTTACACGGTAATAAGCAGGTCACTGAAAGTGGAAAGAAAAATGAAAGAAATGAGATTGATGCACAGAAAGAAGAATGCAGCAAGGGGGTTTATTCAAACTCTGAGCGGGGTGAGGAGCATCTCCCTCAAATTGGAAGGACCAGATGCGCGGGAAGAGAAGATGAAGAGATTGATGTAGGAATCGACTTGTCACCAGGTGAAATGCAGAACGCATCCATGGTGGTACCTAATTCAATGAAAGCAAATACAAATGATGGAATGATTCATGAGAGAAATGTGCACAGCAAACCAGGTACTAAGAGGACAAGTTTACAGCTGACGTCCAGTGGAGAGGCTTGTACCATGGTGAAGTTCACCGATGGTACATGCAGGTACATCAAAAGTGAACCAAAGGATGAGATAGAAGACACCTTCTACTGCTCGAGACAATCAGGAGAAGAGAATGGAAGCCCCCAAATGGGAACCTTATCATCTCAATCAGACAATTTAACAAGACACCAGGAGAAGCTCTGTCAGTTGCACATCAAAAAAGAACCAGGAGACTCTACTTGTCCAGAAATTCAGTTACCCGGCGAGAACTCTGAACACAAATCTTCCATAATGACCCAGGAGATGCCCCAAGGAGAAGGTGACTTTCATGATGGCAAGAGGCATGCAGGGAAAGCATGCAGAGTCTTGCAAGATTCTGAGGCTCCTGCTCCTGGAGATGGTGACCATGGCATCAAGGACATTGACAGCCTGTCCGAGACGGCCTATGACAGTGATGGGTGGCAGATTGAAGCTCATAAGCAGGTAAGAGGGAATTACACATGGACATGTTGCTTTACGTACACTACAGCACAAAGGAATTGGCATCAGGTAAAGGGAAAGGGAAGGAGCCGCAGTTTTAAACTGCGGTATATTTTGTCCAGTTCAGTATGAAACACAATGTATTAGCCTAAAAACCATCATGTTTCATGCTGAACTGGACAAAATATACCGCAGTTCAAAGCTGCAGCTCCTTCCCTTTCTTTCCTTTCCCTTTACCCGATGCCAATTCCTTTGAGCTGTAGTGTATAGGGGAGTGAAATGTAAACACAACAAGAAAGTAAGTCCCCCCCCCCCCCAAGCAAAATAACTTTTTATCATTGGTTTTGGGCAAAATAATTTGGCAGGATTGTTCCTTGACTTATTAACTAACTTCTGTGTTAAAATCACATTAGTCCAACAAGTCATGTATGAGTGAGTAAATTTCAAAGGCAAAAATGTCACTTTTCAAAAGTCACAAGGGTAATTGTTCATGCTGTTTTAACAATAGATTTTGGCATTTCTTGGGCGATTTTTAAAGTGCTTTCTCTCAACCATGACACAAAAATTACTTTTCATGTTTACATAAATTCTGCTTATTATCTTGCCAATTTCTACCTTTGATGATGTCACGGGGGAATCTTGAGGTGGAGGATGTTTTGAAGGCGGGGCTTATCAGTGCTGAGAAAAAATAAAGAAAAATTATTTGAACATTTAGGACACATATTTCCATTGAACAGTTAGTGATTTTGTTATCTACCGGTAAATATTATGTTGCATCAACATAAGTCGATATACATTTTGATGACAGGGGACCTTTTAACAAAATTGTACTAGCGATGACTAGACTTTGAGGAGGTTTTGGGCGGGTCATCTAAAACCTGCAGCCTAGAGACAGGAGTCCGCTGTGTGCTACATGTATGGTCGGCACTACAGTACATGCGTTCAATGGGAGCAATGCCTGCATGGTGTGCTGACAGGGACAATACGATATTGAATATGGACTCTTGGTGGTGCATTTTAAACGTAAACACGGATAGCTTTTCACTTTTACTGAAAATGTTTGTGAAGCTATGACTTGCGAAATAATTTCATTCACATTATCATTAGGGTAAACTGCTAATTCCTGCCGAGTCTCATGACTTCATGCAAATGGGACACCCTGTCTTTGATTGTTATTTCAGTTCATTCTTTCTATTCCTAATCTTACTCAATTGATCCCTTCATTTAAGTGAATAATGTATCTCGCTTTGTTTTCTAAATAGGAGGAAAGTGACATTCTGCAAACAAGAACAAGACAAGGAGAATGTGATTATGGTAAGCACTTTCACAAGCTGACTCTTCTTTTTGATCTTCATTGTATTCTTCACCCCCTTCTGCTATTTCTTCTGTAAATTCGTCCAACACCATATTCGAGTCAATGTACAATGTATGAAGCAGACTTTTATACATGTATTTAGTAAGATACAAATCTATTTTATTATTTTAATGAAACAGAAGGACTTATTACAGGCCGCTTTCATCACAAGTATTACATAGTTGGAACAAAATTTCTGCCTAGCTCAATGTAGCATGGAAAGTTGACCCTCTCAGTGGTATGTAAAGCAGCTAATGGCAGTTGCAACAGGGTGGAAGACTGATTTATTTTTTAATTGAGTCAGGCATAATGCCTTTAAAAGCACAGCATTATTAGGTCAAAGCAGTACAGTCACATACAGTTTGGCAAGTCAACAATGGAAAAGATGCATGAAATTAATGCCCTTTATGCAACATTTCATTTGCCAAGTGGAACTATAGAAACACATTAACCCTCATCTAAGTACACATAATATGTGTAAATGTATACTTGTTCCTTATTATTTGTTCTGTTCTGATAAAAAATACTTTTGTTATAATGAAATATATGTATAAGCCCTTGATAATGGGGATACATGTAATGGCCCCTGATTGAACATGAATTGGGATACAAATGAAGGAAGAGAGAAAAGCTCAATATTTTTACATTTCAAGCTCTCTCTTCTGTTATTAATCCTACACAGAGTCCAGCACGTTTGAGAGGTGTCCGATGTGCCGAGAGCTGATTGCCAGTAATGAGGCTATCAACCATGCCTTCAAGTGCAAGGCCACACCCAGCCTTGAGCCCAACCAGCCGGGCAGTCAGGATGCCCAGCAGAAGGACATGAACTGCCCGGAGTGTGGCGTCAAGTTCCACAAGGAGGACGACCTCAAAATGCACATCAACATCCACACCATGCTGACTCAGAACGCCATCAGGCAGAACAGCACTATGATCAAGATGGCCAGTCAGATGCAAATGGACAAGAGTACAGAAACCACTTGTGAGGTGTGTTTGGAGTCCTTCGCAGACCCTACCATGGCTCCGTACCACGCCATGATGCACAAGACATTCCCTTTCCACTGCAGGAAGTGCAACATCTTCTTCACCAAGCTGGACGAACTCCACAAGACACGCTGCGATGACAAGAAGCGCCATAAGGTCTTCAAGTACCACTGCAAGAAGTGCATGAGGGTGCTTCTGAACTCGCACAGGATGCGCCGCCATTGCGGCAAGTGCGTGGGTCGTGTGGAGACATGCAGACTCTGCAAGGAGAAGTTCTCCACATTCCAAGAGCTGGCCAGGCATGCCGAGATGTGCAATCCAGACGTGAAGGGTGTGGCATCAGAGGGTAAGAAAGCAGAAGAGGCTGTTCCCATGGAACGTAGCAACGAAGTGGATCGAACGGCATTCATTGAAGGAGTAGCAAATGGAGTGATGAATTGTACCACTGGTGGTAGCAGGTGTGATAGGGGTGAAAACAAAACTCAAACTGGAGATAATGCAAATGATCTTGGCAGGGAATGTAAGATGGAAAGGTGTGTCAAAGTTAAAGGTGACAATGAATCTGCTGAAGTATGTGAAACAGTGCACCCAGGTATCAGTTACCAGGACAGCAAGGAACTGAACATCATAACACATGATGAGAATACATATGAAGCTCCTGACAAAGAATTAGTTATTTCCAGTGAAGGGGAATCCCAAAGAACTTGTCGTTCATGTGGGAAAGAAATTGAGATTTCTCAAGAGAAGCAAACCTCCCACAGGACAGCAGACGTATGCATAGATTGTGGCTCCAAAATAGACACATTTGAGGCAAATACAGAGAGATCAGCTATCCTGCCTCTAAGTTTAACATGTGGAAGAAAGACGTCACATAAAAGAGTCATCCAGCTCCCCGATCAGTCGCACAGACCAGCAGGTCAGCCTCATTACGATCCCAATGGGAAGAAAGCCAAGAAAAGAGCCTTTCCGTCAATCTGTCAGTCAGCTGAAGAAGCGAACCACCCTCATAATGAAACAAAGAGGAAGAAAGCAAAGAAGAGAGAGATATGCGGTGCCTGTGGAGACTCATTCAAGAACTTCAAAAGGCTGGAGGAGCATGCTGCAAATTGTGACGGTGTTCTTAAAAGTAGCGCAGTGGAAACTGCATTTCCAAAGCCACCCCAACAGCATGATAATGAGATCAATCTAGACTGGAGATGCCCCACAAAGGCATCTAAGCGACATCACTGCCCCAAATGTAACAAAGGGTTTCACATATCAAAGAAGCTTAGAAGACACATAAAACTGTGCAGAGAGCGTGTCAATCATGCTCTCTTTAGAGATGTGATAGATTTGTGTCCTAGTGGTGAAGACAATGAGCTATCTCTTGAAACAGAGAAACAGTCCTGGGATAGAATAGATACCACAGGTGTATCCTGTATGAATCCTGACACAGGTAGACTTCAAACTTCTTCTCAAACCAGTATTAATGATCACCCAACCAATGTAGTCACCAATCTGCCACACTGTAAAGCATTGGATGAACAGTCACATAGTAGAGATAGTCCAGGCGGCACTGGAAACTTTCATCCAATCATGAAAGCGGGCGTAAATGAGGATGTACACATGACTACCCAAAAAACAACAGAAACCGCAGGATTTCCTAACCCAAGTGAAATTGAGTCGACTGTGTCATCAGAAGTACAGAACGGGATTTCCATGTGTCCTCCTCCAGTAGAAGAAGATACCTCAATAGAATCACCTTCGTCACCTACATTGCAGAAACAGAATGATCTACACTTCTTGAAGGAGCCAAATACAGATATAAATGCTGAAAATAAGGCATTGCCCAGAGCTCCAGTACATGAGGAGGATAGTGTACCATATATTAGACATAGTCAGAGTAGCATATCAGCAGAAGCAAATAGCAAAAGTCTCTCCTGTAGCTCAATAGACCATAACACTTCTCAAGTTGAAATTGGCCACTGTCAGCGCCAATCTGGGAATATTGGAGGAGTGCCAACTGGAAGTGCAACAACATCTCCATCTTCGTTGGTTGACCAACATAGTGTGTTAAGTTATGAGACCGGCGTTTCTACGAACGTTGACACCACTGCTTCCTTTAGTTCTGAGAACAAGAGCTCCACAAGCTGTGACACTAATGCAACAATGCATCAAAGAGTTCCCATGGTTGACAAGAATATTGCCAGTGTGAAAACCCAAGATCTCGAATCTCCTATGCAAGGCCTAATTTCTTTTGTTGACACAAACGTTACGAGAATGGAAACTAAAGGTCTTCTAACTTCCGTCCAACACCAAGTCCGAGAGGTTGATGGAAATGTTACCAGCATGGACACCAGGGTTCTCGGATCATCCACCGCGAGTGGCAGTGAATGTAAGATGGAGGAATCATCTAGAGAACCTGACCTGTTTCCCTTGATCCAGGAAGAAGTGAACATTAGCCAGGAGATACTGCGCAAAGAGGCTTCCATCCATGCCCAAGAACGCAGCCAGCTACCCACACCAGTGATTGATCATACAGATAGTGTGACAGCACATGGAGAGTATGTTGCTGGAGATCGTATAGAACATCTGGAGCCTAGCTTGGTTGTTAACCCTGCCACGGGTAACCCGGTTTGTCCTGGTTACCACTGCGTGTACTGCTCAGGGGAGTTCCAGTCTAAGGACGAGCTCTGGAAGCATGCTGAAGGCTGCCGCGATGACCACCTCATGTTGATAGCCAGTCAAGTCCAAGGGAAGGAAGAGTTTGAGCTGATTGAAACACAGACGGATCTCTTCCGCGTTGGCTCAATTCCGTTCCGGCTGAACAACGACTACACCAAGAAAGAGGTGATTCAACTTCGAGACGACATCGGCATTGACCTGAGCAACGTCCAACCCACAATTGGTTACAAACCTTCAGAAAGAAATAATTTCCAACATCTGTCCGGGTCTGGGAAGAAGAAAAAGAAGAAGAAAGGAAAAGATAAGAAAAGGGATAAGCAGAGGGAAAAAAGGAAAGACAAAATGAGAAGAGTGACAAGGGAGAGCTTAAGATTGAAGAAAGAACTCAAAAACTCTGTACATGAAGCTAATGAAAAGAAACATCCATTGAATAAAAGAAGACCTCAACCAAAGTTCTTTGTGTGTGAACTATGTAAAAGAATGTTCCAATCAAAAGAAAGGTTAGAGAGACACAGACAACATCATGTGAATTGCGCAATCAAACAAAAGGTCAAAGTCCAGGTCGAAAAGCTGAAGTTGGAAGAGCTCACTGAAGTTATTGAGCTTAAGGACTCACATTTCAAATGCGAAAAAGAGACAGATTATGCTAAGAAAAGGACAAGTTTGGCACATCCATTGAGTTGCTAAAGCAGAGAAAACTTTCCAAATGGGAGAGAGGAGTAGAAAATTGTCATCAAATGTCATCATGAAGGCATAGGACGTTTCTGACCATACTACATGTACTGTACTTGCATCATAGATAGTCTGGCTTCCAGCTTGTTGGGCATTTCTCAACCAAATTTTTCATTGAAAGGGTTTGTCTGCAGTAGACTACTCATTCTCAATTTCTTCCCCAGCTCCCCTGACGGGAACTGAGAAAAGATGAGAATGATATAAAAGTAACGAGTCTAATGAGTATTAGACTCACCCTATTTTTCAGTTTGGATCAGAAATATTCAACAGACTGGAAACCAGGCTACCGGTATATCATAGAGAACCAAGACAGCGCATCGCAGAGCCTGAGCCAAAGTATGCATTAGCTTGACAAACTCAGCTTGTGATGGAAAGAGTTACTGACATAGTGCAAGCAATACTGCCTGATAATGCATTGGATGAGATTTTGTACTGGCCGTAAAGTTAAAGAGCAACAGAAGAGCCACATTGTTATGTAACTGTGTGCATTTCAGTTCAAATTGTAATATGCACAGAGGACTCTCATTCAAATAAACTGTGCGTCACCGATTGAATTTTTTACAATCTTTTTAACAAGAGTCCACAGTTTCAATTTCTCAATGTGTATGTTTTTTAAATATCATCATTAGAAGTTGTTTGGTTTGCTCACTCATCTACAATATTTCAACTTCATATCAAACTAGATTTTGCACTTCTTTTGGTTGTGTACATGTATAGTTTCTTCTGATGGACAGCATTGTTATCCTTGCACTGTGTTTAAATGGAAACATCAGTATTATGCATTGACACCAACATATTTCACATTTTGTTTAAGAATATGTTCACTCATTTAAGGTTACACAATGCTTGAAGTAGCAAATCAGAGTTTTATGTCCAGTATTTTACATTCACGTTACTATGGTGGATGATGTTCTGAAATCTTTTGTAAAGAATGTTCATTGGCAAAAGTAATACATGAACATGTATACTAAATATTTTTATATTAATAATCCGAGTGCGAACAGTTTATGTATAGACTTTGAGAAATACTTTAACTTATAGTGAAATATCTCTGAAATATGATGTAATATACGTCAGGTACTGATGAGAATACAACATTGTTTGCTTAAGTTTAAGTAATACATGTATATGTACGAGATAGAAATCGATGTCATCTTGGATATGAATTGCTGTCAGATAAAACTGATATTCACGTCAAATGCATTTGGAGATTTCCTTCCAGACGATGCTGGGTGCTAGCTTCATCTCTCAGAGACCAATTAATTTGTAATACTGTACACGTATTGCTGTGATTCGTCTAATGTTTCGTTCCGCTATTTAGGGGTGGATTCGTTAGTGTGATATTGCAAAATTTCTCATTTTTAAGGATTGATAAACTGTTTGTATTTTACACTGCAAACTTTGAACAAGAAAGAAAAGGACAAAAAAAACAAGTTGAAAACTGTGGGTATCAATGAAAAGATATAGGTTACAGAGTGGTAGAGATATACTGTATTGTATGCCATATTTTCCGCATGCAAATTCTTTTGCCAATGCAGAACGTAATAAAATTCCTGCCAGTACTTGAATTAGTACATGTAGTCATTGAATGTCAGCTTGCATTCAATCATATCAATATGCAATTGAGCCGATATGTTAGGCGTGTGTTGTTTTCTTTGCGGTCTAGGACAGACTAGCAACATTTTTCATGAATGAACCACTATGAAATATACAGCGTCTTTAATCTGCCAGCTTCACTTTGTGTCATCTGTATTATATTTTTATCAGCTGATCTCCATTTTACATCATTGGCACGCCCAAATGCAATAATAATGTATGTCTTTAATGTTGTTATTACAGATGTAGTAGCCATATTAGTATTCTTTCTGCCAGAGCTCAAAGCATTACAAGGTACATGTATTCAAAATAATGTGTGAATGCATCAATTTATGAAAACAAACATGTTTATCCTGCTGTAGGACTATGAACTGCACAGCTGTATATAGATGTGTGGGGTATATTTTGCAGGCTATGTTGAATAAACTGACTTTCAAAGTAACTATGTGACCGAGGGATATTCCAGTCTGAAGCTGTTAACTGAAAGCTATTACAATATTTATGTTAATTTTGGAAATACTTGTAGATGGGTGATATTGTGAGGAATATCATACAGTTACATGGTAAGTCAAGTTTTGGAAGTGTGGAGTGTGGCTACTGTCACAACCTCTTAAAATAATTAAGAAAGCCTGATGTTGTCGGACATCAAGTCTGTAGACTGGTGCACTCGCAACTCCTGCTTACTCTCATATGTTCATGATTAAAAGTAGAAAAATCAGAGATATGTATTGGGACAGTTTGCATAGCCAAACAAATTTTGTTTAACCCTCTCAGTACCATAGCTGCATGAACTGTATAATAAGCCATTGAGGTTCTTCTGGCTTAGTAATTCAGATTTCACCCCAATCTTTCATTGATCTGTTTCTCTGATTGCTCCATTCCTTCAATCTGCAGCTTAATGTGAAGATGGGGAAGCACTCGTTATTCTGAACGTTACGCGACAAATGCTCGGATTAAAAAACCATTTCTCATTTTCGGATTAAGAAGCATTGAGGTATAGGCGATTAACGTGTTTCGGAATTACGGACCTTCAGAATAACGAACTTTCAAAATAAACGAACCTTCAGAATATTGAACTGTAACCGTGAAGATTAGCTCTCTCTTTAACCCTTTGTGTGCCAACTCAAATATTATAACTTGCTTCTGATATGCATTAAGAAATGTTGCTTTATGTAAAATATGAACTTGTGTGAGCCATGTGTAGTTTCTATTTACTTGTAAAAATCTGCTCAAAAAATGCATTTCAAAGAATATGAAATTGTTAATATGAGAAAATGTTTTTATTTTGTGTTTGGAAAAACATGAGAAATGAAATTCACAAGAGATTTGTATTGTGCTCATTTCCTTGTCTGGGCTCTCTTGTAGAATACATTTGTGTCTGATAGTAATGAAACTTTGGGAAGAGAGTTGATGGTGAACACATTATTTTAGGTTGTGATGGTATGTGTATGTGTGTATTTCTTTGTGTGCATGTGTCCATGTGAATTTTTGGTTTGTTGCTGTTTGTTATTAAATAATGAATGTGTGCTTGTTGCCATGAGATCAGAAAAAGTGACAGTCTGTACATGTACTAACAACCATATCTGGGTCAAATGAGAAGATAACACCGTATACACTGTATCTCCATGTTTTTACATCTTTATACATGTACCTGGCCCAATTCTAGACAGTACCTTCCCATATACCTTGCCAAAGGAAGGCAACCCTTATTCCCGTGCTCTTCCATAAATGTGTATGAAATATGAACCTACGTACATGTACAACAGGTGAAGTCTAGTCCGTGTACCTACATTTTTTTTCCTTGCACGCGCAGCTCAGAAATGAAATAGCGCCATCTCTTTTTCTATTTCAATTTCTGCATACGTCTTTGTCCTTTGCTCTGTCTGCTTTCACCCCGGCTTTCACTCTCTCTCCCTCTCATCTCTCTCGCGCTCTCTCTCTCTCTCTCTCTCTCTCTCTCTCTCTCACTCTCTCCCTCTCTCTCTCTCTCCCTCTCATCTCTCTCTCTCTCTCTCTCTCGATTTGGTTTTTAGGCTTTGATGGGATTACAATCACACTCGAGCATTCCTCTCTCTCTCTCTCTCTCGATTTGGTTTTAAGGCTTTGATGGGATTACAATTACACTCGAGCATTCCGTTATCTCAAGACTTGATTTTCATCGGTTTCTAATGTGATACATGTGTAGTTATATATGTTTATATATGTTTAACATTTCATAAAAAATAGAGATAATCTGAAGAATCTGAAACTTTAATTTGATTAGAGTCCCTGCTCTGTTAGGTTTCTCCATGTAGAAGCATTTTTAATCGGTACCATCAAATATATCGGCCTGTGTACTATATTTTGACAAGTGGGGATTTAAACCAGCATCTACAAGCATCATCATTTCGAGTTGGCACCTTTAATTGTTTCAAGGGACTGTCTTCGACATGGAAAGAGGATGTGCTAAATGAGGGACACTGTCTTGTATTTTCGGGGAATGTTTTGCCATCTCATTAGCAGAATTAATGATAATTATCGCTGTTTTTATGGTAATTTAAAGGGCGCAAATGTTTTTGTTTTGTTTCTTTTTCAGACAAGGGGCACTTCAATATAAGTCGAGATCGAATACACTAACCTGGCTCAACAGATGCACTGTTTATTTACTGTCATTTTCCATTTCGAGAGAGGGCACAGAGAGGATTTAATTGAAATAACATTTTTCCCCTCCGAAAAGGGAGTGATGCATTTTGCAAAAAGAGCATTTGGGATTTTAGGAAGTAAGCAAATAATCAACGTTGGTGAAGGTGATGGGACGAACTATCACTTCCAAGGCGATCTGGATGTAGTTATCTTTCTGAAGCGCAGCTGAGGAAAGATAGCGTATAAATTCAGATCGCCGTACTGAAAATATTGATAAAAATATTGATCACGCTATGGGACTGTGAGGAGTGAAGAGATCAGCGAAACCAAAAAGCACTATCACTTAGAATGTAACGAACTTTTCAGTGATGGGCAAAACTACGCATACAACGTGATCAACTCTTGACCAATCCTATAGCAACATTCTTAGTATGTGGAATATAATGTTTGCTATCACTAGAAGGGACTCATTTATAACGTTGAAAGATGGGCACTTGTGTTGACAAGAGTTTGTGTGCGCGTACACGTATGTGTGTGTGTGGGGGGGGGGGGGGGGACGCTGTTTTCTTAGATCACTAGTGCGATAATTTGGTGACTATAACTTTCACTAAATAAACAAAAACATACTTCAATAAAACCTGTAGACACATGAAAGTGCGTGTGATGTCAAAATAATGCACAGTGATTAGGCCTTGTCCTTGTTCAGCTGATAGTGATTGGGGGTTCGATTGGCTAACTGCGGATGTGATGCCGGATACAAGTGGAGATAATTAGTGTGCGTATTGGTATATACATACCTTGTAATTGAAAACTACGGCAGTTGGTTGGTTAAATGGTTGATGGAGTGGTTGTATGATGAGCGCCTGCTTTGTTACATGCTGGATTTACCACATCATATTGGTGTCTAGTTAGAACGATATGATAATTGTACAGGGCAGTGGCTTAGACAGGGGATGACTGGGCTGCCAACGCTCGAGAGGGCGCGAAGGCGCCCGAGCGAGGGAGCGAAGCCCGAGCCGGGGGGAGGCTCCCGGAGGGAGCTTTTGCAATTTTGAACTTGAAATCGTGCAATCTGATGCATACCCAATGAGGTAAAATAACACACACAAGCGTGTACGCACACACACACATACCCCCCCCCCCTCTCTCTCTCTCTCTCTCTCTCTCTCTCTCTCACACACACACACACACACACACACACACATACATATTTCACTAAATAAACAAAAACATGCTTCAGTATAACCTTGATTTAAAGTGGGCAGTAGTGCAATGGTCAATGTCATGGATAGTCAATAATTCAGACAGTGGACCCTTAGAGATCTCACGCAATACAGAACAGTATGAATATAAATTCAAGATATATCAATTCGTTTCAACATTGATTGATGATGTGTATGCATGCACTGCTCATTAAAATGAATAAATGAATTTGATTGATTGATTTGTTGAAGCTCCCATTCATTAACCTCAACCCGTTACATTGTACGACTTAGGCTACTATATTTTCCATGAACTTTAGGCGTAGAATCATGACCTCTGTTGATCAACTTAATATGTATATAACAAAATCACTACCTGTTCAATGGAAATGTGTGTCCTATATTTTAAGAGATTTTTTTCTATATTTTTCTTAGCACTGATAAGCCCCGCCTCCTACTCACAATTCCTCTCGTTACATCATTAAAGGTAGAATAATAGATGCAGTTTTTGTTTCTTTTCAATTTTTTTTAAAATTGATTTTCACATTTGTTTTTATAACACTACAAAGAACAACAATCATACAGAAATCAAATAATTGCATAACATTATAAGAACAATAATCATACACGAATCATTGTTGCAATAATAAGAAACATTCAAATAAAGAAACAAACCTGATGTAAAAGCTAAAACAATCAGTCTCGACGTGGTTTGAGTTGTGCCAATTTTACAACAATCATGAACAATTAACAATAATGCCAATAGCTATTCATTGAAATGACTACTTGCATGTGCTTGTATATAAAATGCAAATGTGTCATTTTTTCCTTGGAATAGCTACATTTCTGACATAAGGAAACGATTATTCCTTAATGATGAAAGGTTGTTAGATGGAATTGTGTGAAGATCATGCTTTTGTGGGCAGGTGGAGGTAGTCATATTGCAATGTTTAGTTTGAGCATCAATTCTGTCTATTATCCTGATAATGTATACCTCTGATTATGTCATGAGGGGAATCTTGAGTAGGAGGATATTTTGAAGGCGGGGCTTATAAGTATGATGCGGGTGCCTCAAACCGGCCCCCTTGTTTTCTTTTGAATATTTTCATTCCAAGATAACCAAATAAAATTCTAAAATTTCACACACAAATCAGCAAAATAATGCTCTTTCAAAAACTATTTTTGGATTGAAGATTAACGATAAAATTTCGGAGAAATTGCGCTTCGAATATCGCTCGATAAATCGTCGCACATTCACATCACTGAACCTTGAAACCGGCCCCTACCGATAATGTGCGATATTTCCGTCAATCCGACGAGCACAATGCCGACATTTCACCAGTATTGCGTCTCGATCATGCTCGTTCCAGTGCAGTGAAAAAATGACAGGAAAGTTTCGGCGATCGACGAGAAAATCACGGAAGTACGAACGCAAGTTGAAAAACGGAGATGTTTCGAACGAAAATGTGCAATTGCCAAATAAGTGCACATTTTGTCTAATTTTGCTTCCGAAAATCTTGCATTTGGTTTACTAATGCGTAGATACATAATAAATCGCGCATCCAACCTTCGATGACGCGCACTGCGCAGAAATACGCGGGGGCCGGTTTCAAGGGTAGGGGCCGGTTTGTGGACCACTTATGATACTGAAAAAAATAAAGAACAAATAATTTTTATAAAAGACACCCATTGAACAGTTACTAGTAGTGATTTTGTTATATACCTATTAAGTTACATCGACAGAAATCAACATACATTTAAGATGTCAGGGGAATTTTAATGTCAACGACTAAAATTCAACGACAACACAGATACCCATGATATTTTGAAAAATCTCAAAAGTTTTGAGCATGAGCAAAACATTCGGAACATTCAGAACGCACTTCGAATATGTGCACGAATTTATTAATTGAATAAAATACGCACGTGTATCTGTGAATCTGTGATCCATTAACAAAATCCTACAAACGTCTGGCATGTAGACCACACGTGTAAACACTTTGGTGGAAGACTGGAAGAGTACTCGATCGGGGAGGTGGATCTGACACCGCCGAAACTTAGTTAGCTTAAGCTCGCTGTTATTTTAATGTCTTCATTCAACGTAGGAGAAGAAGGTAAGCCCTGACATATAACTAGTACATTTCTTTATGACTTATCATTGAATTGAATAACGATGTCTGCCCCTCGTTTTGGTAGGGCGTGTGTAAATTTACAGCGTTAATCATGGTTGGTAACTACCGGTAATGGGACAGATCTCCACGCAGCTTGTCCATTGCCTGGGTTGGAGTAGTGTTGTTGTGCATGTGGGTATAGTAGCGGTTTTACGATAGCCGATGGTGCGTGGTGAGAAGGCGTGGACGGGGAGAGTCCCGGGTAAGCCGAACGGCTCTGCTCCGATGGCTGCAACTGGAACCGTCTAATGTAGCTCTATCAACTCAGCATGCTCACAGCATGTGTCATCAGGAAGGTGATAGTTATGAACCTAGTAGAGAGCCAGACCTTGCATTAGTGATATGTCATTTGTGCCAAATACTGCATTACTGGATCTTATTTTTTACGTTTATTTTTTAGACAGACAATATAAATTATGGATGAGGTAAAAAGTAAGTTCCTTTCTGTATTGACCTTTGCACTTGCAGACAGTGGGGATGGTCACCAGAAAATATTTGATGTGCAGGGTAAAAGGGGGAAATGTCAGATATCTATGCGGAATATGCAGGACACAACTATGGAAAGAGGTGTGCTAAGAAGGTGAAAACAAGAATAATGTGTAGGACACTGTTTCCAAGTGTGCTCGGTTAATGTGCGGTGCACAATCCCTGTCTTTATGTATACTGCACTGTTGACCACCCTAGCTGGTTAGATAATTACTGACCAATGTTCTAGGACCAAGGTTGAGCCTTTTCTTTCGAGTTGATTTTGAAGGTTTAGCTCCAAGAGCTAATCTTGATGATTCCGTAGGAAACTTGCTTACATCTGCTACAAGCAGACTGCACTTTTGCTAGGAGTCTGAAATAAATGAGTACATGTAGTTATGTACTTACGCAAAAGTCTGAAAATGAAGTACAAGTAAACCTGTCTTAAAAAAACACTGCGATGGAAAAGAAAATATATGTATGGACAGGTGGTCTCTAAAATGGGTGTCGTGACCTGCACACTGCTTTGAAGGGATTAAAGATGAGTGGTCTTTACAGGCAAATGTTACCGTATTTGGCATGTTGTACGTTTGTACGCACAAATTAACATGTTCCTTTTCCGGGGAAAAACTACCGTAACAGATATTGTGATGTGTGGTAAAGGATCATTGTAAGTAACACCCTTCATATCAATTCAAGAGAACTTGGTCTGATACTTGTTGTTGTGTTGTATAAGTTTTGTTTCTGGATCAACTATAAAGTTCTATCGTTTTGCTAAATTCTAAGGCGTAACAGGGCTACATTGCAGTAGACTCCAACTGTATTGCAGGTTGCGGTATATTTAATTTGTTACTCAGCTCATACACTTGATGATAACTCTGTCTCATTTTGTCTCTGCTGTACATATATATCTTGGCCACTCCATCTGATGCATCTGTCTGAAGTATAGGGTACCTCTATCTGATCAATACATGTCTCTGATCAAACTCTGGTGCATGTAATACTGGTCCTCTCATAAGATGCAAATAATTTAGTGAGGTTCCTTGAGGGGGCCAGCATCTTGGATTTATGATTATGATTCAAGCATATTCAGCATAAAGTGGACCTTCCTACATACATGTATGCCACAGTTCCCTGGGAACGAGCCCCATAAAACTCAGGGCCATTCTTCCAGAAAGTGGGCATTAATATGGTTTGGGGCGAGGGAGTTGCAAATGGACTTACAAACCACACAATGATTTACAGTGTACATGGGTTATTGAAGCCTCAGATTTATCTACATGTATTTTTTTTTCAACCCTGTTGTTCTTCTCAAGTCTAAATTTCATTTTGAGGAAGTGCAATGTTTGTGATATCAGCTTTCAAGGATTGACCTTTTGAAATGTTAAATTTATATAGCTACGGTCGGCTGATAGTACAGCATGATAGCAATGATCATTAAGTGCATCTAAATTTAGATCAAAGGGAAATTGTAAGATACTGTATAACCAAATAAACAATCATTTGTCCATGAAACCCTGGGAAATTACATATTTGTTTCTATGGAGATAGTTAGAATGAAAATGTGTCACTGATCATTGCATTACCTTGTATTTAAAAAATCACCCTAAATTTCCCATATTGATAACAGGGAGGACACAATCATCAAAAATGACTCAGGGGTGGGGGGGGGGGGGGGGGGGGTGTTTGACCAAGCTGTTCTTAAACAACTGGTGACCCTTTCTTGTGCTAAATACGTAAATTTGTTCCTGTTTTAACATATAGTCCAGTGAAAGTTAATTTCCAACAATCCTAATCAAATTTTACAAATCATAAACTTTGTATCCAACCAATTTTAAAGAAGGAGAATTTTGATTTATAAACATCAGATTTGAACTTAAGCTGATGGGAATCAAAATCTTTGAGAATCTGGTTTAGCACAAGGATAGTCCGGGGTTAGGGATAGTATGGGACTAACGATAGTACGGGATTAAGAAATCATAGTGAGAAAAGGGCTATTGTGATTTATGTAATGTGGAGATATTGGGGGAAATTGTATGACATGTTACAATCTATAGTAAAGAAAATGTACCGGTACTTGTACTACATGTAGGCCCATGTATTTGAGCTCTGCCTCTTTTTATGAGACCACAATTCATGTGCAGTGCATGTATATGGTACAGGATACTGTATCCAAGGCCATTCCCTTTGAGGTTACAATCCTCTTTGGACTAGTCTAAGAGTACAGACCCTCGTTCATCAACCAGCCAATCAATGAGTCTGAAACTGCAAAGACTAGCTCCCATATTTGTTTCTACCATCCCACATGGATGTATTTAGAAACAACTGGCAAGTGGGAAGCTAGTCTTATTTTACATTCATTTTTGAGGAGACAATGCCACAAACGGGTCTGAGCAAGCAGAATAACTTCTGCCAATCTAAATTTAGCTATGACCATTGATTGGTTCATAGCATAGGCGGAGCACATCTTTCTTTTTTGATGAAAGCAGGGCTTTCACCAGGATATTTATTTTGTTACTTTGTACATTGCAAAAAAGACTGAAATGACTGATTTCCATGATGTGCTATTGTTTGATATTTGTACACAAATGTGAGTAAAAGTGTTTGCTCATTGTGTTTGTATATCTACGTCATGAAATCCACACTGACAAAAGCCTTGGGTGAAAGTGAAGCATAGCTTTCTTCCCAGACACCCATGCAGCTGACAAGCAAAATGTATAAATAAATTTTATTAAAGCCCATTATCGTTATTGCATGTTTACACGGCATATATGTGTTCAAGGGGATTATGCACTTTCATTTGTTGCTCGGACTGAGAGACGGGAGATGAAATGTTATGCAGTGGTGACATGGTCACTGGTGCATGGATGACTGCATACATCATTAAGTTTTGTGTGTGAGTGTCACAGACTTGCAATACTCAAAGTGATCTATAATCATGGCCTGCATTTAATTTTACAATTTTGTCATTATCCATAGAGATGGTTGATGTACACTACAGCTCAAAGGAATTGGCATAGGGAAAGGGAAAGAAAGGGAAGGAGCCACAGTTTTAAACCGTGGTATATTTGGTCCAGTTCAGCATGAAACATGATGCTTTTTAGGCTAAAGCATCTTACTTCTTGTGTGCAATTATTGCCTGATTGCCTGAGTATGAAGCAATACTTGAGATGAGGCAAGCATCATTGGAAATAAGTTTGACCAGTATATTATTTGCAGGGTATCAAAATGAAAATGCCAGTACACTACTGAAAGGAAGCGTCAGCCGATTTTTAGACTTTGCTCAAGGATTACCTTTCTCACATGCTTATTCATAATAAATTCAATGTCTTGACTCCAAAATGGGGAGAGGCCCAATTAATAATTCAATGATGCTAATTAAAAAAAAAACACATTATGTTTGGGAAATACAGGACATTGTTGAAAAACAGGTTGCTTCCAGGAAGTGAAGTTATTATAAGGGTTTAAATATGTTGAAATGAAATACCTATGATGATAAATGTACAATGTTTATATTCATATTGTCATAATAGTACATTTAGTAAACTCTCTTAAAATATACAAGTTTGTCTGGGCAGACAACAGATGAGTTTAAGTACAACTTGAATAATAGTAGTATAAATAATGATAATAATAAGTAAAGGTTATATAGCGCATTATGACTAAAACGGTGCTGTATGCGCTTTACATTAATATTTACAGAATTTACAAAAGGTATATATCTTACATTCTTACATTAATAGTATTACATTAATAAAAACATGAAACTAATTAGTGAACAAGTGGGTCT
Source organism: Arbacia lixula (assembly GCA_963669155.1). Classification (NCBI taxonomy): domain Eukaryota; kingdom Metazoa; phylum Echinodermata; class Echinoidea; order Arbacioida; family Arbaciidae; genus Arbacia; species Arbacia lixula. The sequence continues at coordinate 14,628,132 of OZ022578.1, forward strand.
TAAGTACAGCTTTAAAAGAAGATAATGATGGTGCTTTCCGGATTTGTAGTGGGAGGTTGTTCCTGAGGCTTGGAGCAATAAATGAAAAAGATCTGTGTCCATATGTCTGGGTGCGAGTACGAGGTATGTGCAGGAGGGAAGTATGTTCTGGAGGTATGTTCTGGGAGCGAAGGGTACAACGTGGAGTGTATGCATTTAGAAGATGTGCAATGTAGGAAGGTGCAAGTCCGTGAAGAGCTTTGTAGGTCATAAGAAGGATTTTGAACTGTGTATGCTTGATAAAGCATATCAAATTTATCAGAGGAAGTTGTTAATGTAACCCATCTCACCCAGAAATGTGCAGTGATGCAAAATACATGTACACTTTGAAATTGTTTGCATATACCAGGACTCTGTAGTGTCCCTGCACAGCTTATGCCTGCAGTGTGTAGTATTTGTATAAACTGCCAATTCCTGGGTGTGAATTTCACCTCCATCCAAGTACAAGTGTATGTCTACTTCAGGCAGCCCCTGGTATCAGCTTTCACAATCAAGAGCGCTCTAGGTCTCATTGCCATTGACTGAATCTATATAGAGAGAACAACACCAGGTCTGCCAGTGGACTGTCAGACTTTTTTTTTTAACAAAAGACTGCAAAAAAAAAAAAAAATCTTCTAAATGAACAAATTTGGTCTGTCATTTCTCTTAGTATCAGTGCAAATCCAGATCATGCTAGTTTGATTATCTCATCACAAAATGAATATTTCTTTTCTAAATATTGCAGGGAACGCTGTGTACAGTCTAAGAACATATAACATACGGTAACCTAAATTCGAGTGAAGTGTCGCTTGCTTCCTTTTGTCCTTTTGATAGAGAAGCTGTGGTATTTCCTTGTTTGCTCAATCAGGCCATCCCTTTTTAAAAGCTACAATGTGTAAATGTGAACAGATGGTTTGAAGGATAAACTTCAATTGAAATTTTAGTTTTGATTTCCATGATTATGTACACATGGTCACTGTACATAAAATAAATGGTAGCCCATTAAAACAGACAATGAAATGTTATTGATATTATGAGACATTGATAGGAGTATTATCTTTGTTAATACATATGAATGATTAATTGTGAAAGTGTACTGTGATTAAAAAAAAAGAAAGAAAAGAAAGTATTAATCAAGATTAATTACCCGGTACTGTATGAATCAGTACTTTCTTACATGTACATTGTACATATACATGGAAAGGCAACATTTTTTTGCGAATGTATGCTGTATGTATACAACAAAGTGCAATTGGTAGAGATTGGATGAACAAGAACAGGAAGTTGTGAACTGCAATAATTTCTTTTTATTTACTTGGTGTGATACAGTACATCCTGTGTATGTATGCAGGAATATTTAAGGAGCTTAAAACAATGCACATTATCACTTGTGTCATTACTGGTATGGATGTGATTTGTTAGCTTATTGATAGAAAGTCATTGTTGTGCTGGCATTGTGACTTCCTTTAAAAGGTTATCAGGAGGAAATCCTCGAATTTGAGTTTTTAAAGTAGAGTTTCCACCCAGTGATGTCCCAGATACAGGTCTACCTTTTGAATTAGATCAAATTTACTGTGCTTCGTAAAGAAAGCAATACAACGGATTGGTACGAAGATTGTATAAAACATTGTACATACAGGTTTGTAGTTTGTTTGACTGCATTTTCCCAATTGAAAAAGAGCTTCACCGAAGGCATATAGTATTGTTATTAGTGCAGTGTAATTCAATACAATTATTAAAACCAAAAGGGCAACTGCATCCTGTTTCAAAACAGTTGTTGGCTTGTCGTTCAATATACCATGTACGTACTGCATCTGATTTCAGGAGATCATTTCACAATTCTCAGAATTCTACAAAGATCTAGAAATAGCTACATAGTATGCATCTCTGAATGTGTGTTTTACTATTTAACAAATTACACTACTTTTGTACTCACATACTGTACCACTAGAGGGGATTTTTCTGGTTTTATTTGCAGGGGCTACTTCTCAAGCCTTACGTGTGTCATGGAACTGACTTCCTGTGCATTGTAAGCTTGAAGAATTACAGTTTTTTTTTTCAGGGGCTCATTTATTGTCTACAAGGACTCTTTATGCTTTAAGGGGTGGGGGGTGTAAATCACCCGAAGCCCCTGCCTGGGTAAGTTGTTCGCTGATACAGCATGTATATGCCCCAATTCACAATACTCTTTGTGGACTGCTTTAGACGAGCGTATGATATGAATGAATCAGTGAACTACATATATATTTATGTCATGGGGAAAAGGGTTTTGAAATACACTTTAGTTCTGAATGTTTCCAAATTTAAATCGCATTACGATGTAGTTTTCTTCGGTCTCAAGTTGCAAACAAGTAGTGAAATAACCGGGGGAAAAGGAGGAAGCAGTACTGCATTACCGGAAGTTATTTGAGTGACTCCAGCATAATTTGCGGAAAAGTGGCATATGAATGTTTTTTTTTGTGGCAATCAGTGCGTGAAGCGTTAGGGAACCATGGCGGTGGTTGTCATGGCACTAATGTGGCATGATGCATGAATGATTGAGGTATATTTGGAATTATCTGGAATATGATCTGGGCTGGGGGTGTTATGAAGTATACTTTGGCCACTGCAATGCTACATTTACATGAAAGTTGTACTGTAACAATGGGTACGGGGTATCAGAATTCAAAACATTGAAACCTTTTAACAAGCACACTTTTTTAACTAAAACCATGACTGTATTGTAACCCTAAGCCCATCAGTTAACCCTAACCCTAGCCCCTAAATATGAGCTTATGTGCTAGTAGGTAAGATGGGAATAGATTTAAATGGCATAGTAGTAAGAAGCAAAACAAAATGAACTCATACCATAGAATGTGCAATGTCAAATGTACAGTGTACGTGTATGTACTTAATATATATCTTGTGCTTGAAGTGCTTGTACATGTATGTGAATGTATGTAAAAAACAAACAAACACCAAAACATTACATGCAGCTGTGACTTACAAGTGGGGATGCAAATCTGCTTGACGAGATCAAGAGGAGACTGTAATCCTACAGATTGGATTAGGACACACATAAATGCATGAGTAGTTACCACAGAACCCACATGCTATCTCCTCTGCCCCCCCCCCCCCCCCTCCAACCATCCCCCAGGATTGCCAAAATATTGTCAGTTTGAATTGCCACAAATGTACCTTTGAGACCTTGCCTTAGGAGGTGTCGTGTTCAGAAGGCATCAAATTGCTCTCTCCTGCATTCAAATTAAATGCAGTTGGGAAACAAATGTAGAATTGTTTCAAAATGAATTGTAGGTTTCAATTGTAGATATGTAAAGTATAAAAGTATATGAAGCCTTTTTTATTTTTTGTTACTTGTACTTCATCGTCTTCATTGTCTTCATCGTAATGTATAAATGTTTTGTTAAAAGTATCTGAAACCAAAACTACTTGAAGGCAGCTGCACTAACAAGATCATTTCGAACATCACAATCTAGGCTACCAAAAGGATTACATCCTGCATTTTTCTGACTTCATGATGCATGATTCCAAAAGGAAGCTATGCTTGAGAAGTTGAGAGACAAATTTCTAAAAGCAGCATTGATAAATACTAAACTTTTGCTAACAGCCTAACATTTATGCAGTTGTATCTTTTCCGGATAAAGGAAGTATGTTTTTCATTTAGATTTGATGTCACTGTTCAGTTTCACATGTCCCACACTGGACCGATACCTGAACATTATGCTGTACATGTACTTGTGGTTTGGGGCTTCATGTCAAGTGGTTAGTGTGTTTCCTGTGGAGAAAAACTTGACCCAAGGACTAAATTAACCCACATACCAACACGCTCTAGTGAAAAAAAAAACTATGTGAAGGCTCAAGTCATTGTATACATGTAGTATCCCCCAACATGAAAAAAGAAGGAAAAAAAAGCCCTTGGGGGAAAATGAAGTTTTCTATATGGTGTTATGCACAACATGCTGGTTCAGTTAGTTAATTTCATGTCACCAGGCTTCATAAGGAGCACTCACAAATAAGTATTTTTACCCCCCCCCCTCCTCCGTTATACGCAAACATGTACACACACATTGTTTATGCTGGATTCCACCAACCCCATGTTTTACACCCAGTGGCATTTGTCCAAAAAATGCAGTGTACTATAAGTAAATAGAACATCTAAACTGCTTGTACAGTCAATACAACACCTAACTTCAGGAATTTATGCTGCTTTTAAGTGTCTTTCTTCTCTTCAATGTTTTGTTTGCTGAATCAGCTACTTAAAAGCAACAACAAACAAGTACCTCACAACAGGGATTCCCTGCTAACATGTAACCTACATGTAATACTAGTAAACTTAAAGGGCAACTGTACCCTAAAAATAAAATTCCAGCAGAAATATCAGAGGCTGCGGTATCAATGTCAATGAGGCAGTGACATGGAAATACATATCTTGAGAGAAAAGGCAAATATTGCTACCCCTAACCTTAAAATATTTGTTTACCATAGTGGCCTGATTTTGCTCAATGTGGTTGTAATCTACATATCCTCTGCTGCTTTAATATCGATAGAATGACTTTTTTTTTTTTTACATGTGCACAGTAACTAGATAGACAGATAGAAAGATAGATAGATGGCTGGATGGATGGATAGATGATAGCAGAGATATAGATTAACACATTCCATTGAAGAACTGAAGTGATAAAGTGATAAACATGTGTTTCAAATTCATGTAAATAGTATAAAAGGGTGGAAATATGCAACACATGGGGGGGGGGGGGGGAGGACAAAAAGCGAACTGCATACATGTACATGACATGTATAGTGAATGTAATGAGTTCTGTCATCCTTTGACTGTCATTGAATTGAGAGACTTCTTTTGATGAGGCGTCTGGTACGGTGTACATGTATAATGATAGGCAGAGGCACGACCCATTTGATAAAAAGAGATGCTGTTAAACCACCACTTATCCATCTCATCAGTCACCCTTTTTTTACAGCTACATGTACATGTACGTCTGTCTCCACCTTGTTCATGATGTTGCCATGGCGATGATTATATTGTGTACATATATTCATTGGTTTTCACTCTCGCAGACTGGCTCTGTCCTTTTTCTCTCATGACCCTCCCTCCCTCTCAGTTTCTCTATTCCTCCCTCACCTCTCGACTGTATTTCCTGTCTCGTTTTCACATGCACTTTTGCACTTATCCTCTGCCTCACTCTCTTCCTTCCTCAAATACTTCATCTCCTTCAGTCTCTCTGTCCCTAATCATCCATTCGCCTCAATCAAACTTTCCTTCCTCTCTCTGCTCTCTTCCTACTCCATTTCCCTGCTCTCTCTCTGAAATTCTACACCAAACTCTCTCATTAACTAAAATCTGTTTTCTCTGTCCCTCCCAACTTCATTTGTATGCCCCCCTCTTTTGTGGGTTTTAGATCTCCCACGTAAGATGTTGGCCTCCCTCTGATAATCAGCCTCCCATTAGTCTTCCTCTTATTAATTAAGGTGTCAATCTCAAGTGCATTATGCAGAACAGAAATTAAGTGTACATACATGTACAACTGCAGATCACTTACATGTATGCACATGTTATAAAATGTATCCCATTTATATTAAGACTTTGTATTAACACTATCATGCTAAAAAAAAATTCCACATTTCACCTACATGTATTATGTTGGAAGTATAACAAACAATGTACAGTATTGGTACAAAATACACATTTGTGACATAAACATACATCTACACTTGATTGATTTCATCTGTATATTTTACCAATTTTCTGTCATGATTGTAGTAAGAAAATGGCCTCCTGAATACTGGGTATGCACTTTTCATTGTGGTCTTACCTGTGGACATGAAATTGACTGCAATCCAAATATACTGTAGATACTCTTCATGTATATGTAGGGCAATGATAAGAATGAGGAAAAGAGTGTAAATAATGTGATGAGCCCTTTGTTGAGAATCCCTCCTCTCTCTCTCTCTCCCTCTCTCCCTGTGAGTGAGAAAAGATATGCATTACTAAAAAATTCAAATATCGCATGCTATTGTGATTAATGGGTTGGGCAGACTAGAGTGCTATTTGCTTTGGGCTGAGGCAGTCATGATCTAATTAGGCTAATTTCCTCGGAGGGAAGTACATGTACATGTAGTGCGTTCTTTTGCAATTTATGATATTGCAGAAACACCTTTTCTCTCGCTCTCATGCATGAAAGGATTACACAATACCCTTCTCCCCGTCTCTTTAGTTACCTGCCTCAGTCATCGCTTAATTGCAATTAGATTTTAGGATGAGATTATCCAGTAAATTGGATGTACATGTACATTAACTCTTTTAATGCTGTGTGTGACTCTTTTTTCTCACAAGTAATGTATACATTTTCCATAGAGAAAGTGTTGTTCTGGAACACACAGGCTTGATAGGTCAGGGTTTAGCTCCCTCTTGAGAGACACTGAAAGCAGACTGTATATAAAGAGACATTGTGACACATTCTTTTAACTTTCTTACCCCTGTTCTCTGTTCCTGAACACTCCCGTCCCATTTTACTGTGAAACCTCCAAAAGCGACCACCTTCATACAGACTACTCGTAGACCACTTGTCCTCTAACTCATTGCTGACGGTTAGATTTTCTGGCTCCGTGAGCTCTGGTCCAGTTCAGATGTCAAAATTTACTATGGAACTGCAGTAAACCAAAGGGTTGTAGTTTAATTGTGCCTTTAATTATGAAATTTGAAGTTTCTTTCTAGTCTGTCATCTACTGTCCCAACAGCAGATTAGGCAGGAGTCATGCTGCATTGAAGGAGACCATTTGTCTATACAGACCACAAAACCTGCATTAGTGACTGCTTGTAGAAGAGATCACTTGCCTATAAAGGTCACAAAACCTGAATTAGCAGCCACTTGTGCAGAAGACCACTTGGCTATAAACTTGTTAAGACCATTTTCCCTTTCCCCCGAAGGACATGGTATCCCATTTTCAAAAATCAAGAATTTCTGATACAGTATCTCTTTTAATTTTTCTTGGTTTGTACAAAATTGTATTGCTTTGACTTGCAAAATGGACACCTTGTCTTTCAACAAGGTTTCTCATTGAACCTGACCCTGAAATAGAAGCAACCCTTATCTGAATACAAAGTAACAGGAAATTAAAATATTGGAAAGATACTCTTCAAGGATGACACACGTGGCCATGTACAACTGGATGTCCCTCCTCTGTTTTGTTAGTCTTTTGCTTGTTTTTTCACCTTTGCTTTCCCTGGATGTCTCTTTCCTCTCTCTCTCTTTTAATTGATTTCTGTCTTCCTGTGCTAATTTCTTTCATTCTCTTTTTCCTCATGTCCTTGTTTTCTTTCTCAGGTGTTTTCTCATGTTCTCACACCTATCCCTTCTCTCCTATTCTCCCACTTTATCTCTCTCTCTCTCTCTCTCTCTCTCTCTCTCCCCCTCTCTCTCTCCCTCTCTCTCCCCTCTCTCTCTCCCTCTCTCTCTCCCTCTCTCTCTCCCTCTCTCTCTCCCTCTCTCTTTTTTTTTTCTCTCTCTCTCTTTCTCTTCCTCCCTCTCTTCCTCTCTCTATCTTCCTCTCCTCACTGATTCTTCAATTTCTCTCCCCAATGTGCAATATTTTGAAATGGAGCTCATGAAAAAGATACCTGCCTCTAAAAGTATCCACTTTTCCTATCCTACACTCCAGTTATTTCTTCTTCCCTTTCTCTCTTTCTCTCACTCCTTCTGTCCATCTGCCTCCCTCCTCTTTTCTTTCCTTCTCACCCTCTCTCCTCCTCTATCCTTCTCCCCCACCCCCTCTCCCCTTCTCCCCCTCTCCCCCTCTCTCCTCTCCTCTACCCTTCTCTCTCCTCCCCCCTCTTTCTTTCTTTCTCCATCCATCTCACTCTCCTCCTCACCTCTCCACGCAATGTGCAAAGTCTGGCAACGTACAGTAAGCCCATGAAATATGCATCCACCTACCAAAGACAGAATCTTTGCGGCATTGCGCTCGTTGGTATGAATGCCCTGCCTGACGACGTGAGACCTTCAGTCAACATCACTTCCTGCTGGCATGACGGAGACTTAAGCCCACAATGCTGGCGTACAAGCCGGATTAATTGCCTCCCGGCAGCGGGACGAGAGGGACAGACAAGAGTCAGGTGGACAAACACCAATCTACAGATGGGTTTAGTGGACGTTTCGTTTCTCTGACGGTTATCTCTTGTGCTTCTTTTCAACGCAAACGTGGAAAGTGTATATTTTTGTTGGTCGAGGTGATGTTTGGTTGTGGTCAGCACTATCATAATGGTCAAGTATTTCTCCAAAGGAGGAAGACGAAGGTGGTGGAAACATGAAGGTATTTTGTTTGATGCATTTTCAATTTGATAGTACATGTTTAGTAGCGTAAATGTATGGTCTTGACCTAATTAGCGTATACTCTACGCAGCACTTTCACAATTCATACATCATATGGTGCATGAGGATATACAGTAGGTATGTTTGATAGCAGTTAGTGAGAGAGTATGTAATGTGGTGTATGGGTTGCGATACTGTTTACTGAATTTGCTTCATGGACATGTAGAAAGATGTATTCATGGTATCGGTGTCTTTTTTGTGATGGCTCCACATACTTTTACTGTGTACATGTACATATTGTTATATTGGTCAGCAAGACAGGGAACTAAATAATACAGATACATGTAATAGCCGTAATATGTGTGTGTGTGTATTTGGTTCCATAGATAACTTTTCTCTATCTGGTTCTCAATGTGTAAACAAGCATCCTGTACTATGCAATTGACAACCCTAAAACATTAAGTACTCAAACAAAGACATGACAGGATGCAATTAACATCCAAAGCTTGCTGACATAATATGCAATTTACTAGCAGGAGGAAATTCACCCGAATAAAAGCATGGAAGAATTCATTTCTCAGCAATACACCTGGGAAATACACACCCATTTTGTAAACAAGTTGGAATGATTTGTCCATATTTAAATAGGGTCATACATACATTAAGAGATCACAATAAACCATGTAGGCAAATTTCATTCACATCGCTCAAGCAATCTGCAATTTTACTATTATTTTGTTTCCTTTGTTGAATCATTTTACTAGCAGCAATGTTTCCTCTAGCATGGACCCTACTAGAAGGGTCCATGGTTAAAGCTGGGTGAGAATAGACTAGGGAGGTGTTATCCTCACATTATCTTTACTTAGACTTTGTAAATCCAGCAACATAAAGATGAGAGGGCATCATAGTTCAAGTATAGTAGTATGTTCAAGTGCAGGGCGCCCTTGTAAAGCAGTTGTGTTACTGAATGGGCCTACCCTGCATTTTTTATTTGTAGCACATGAATGAATGAATGAATTGGTGAGTGATCGATTGAGTGAATGAGTGAGTGAATGAATGAATTGGTGAGTGATCGATTGAGTGAATGAACGAATGAATGAATAAATGAATGAATGCACAAATTACTTATTAGATTGTACAGTCAAATGTGTTATGAAGACAAACCCAAAGGAAGCAAAGAAAAACTGTACCGTCACTGAGGTTATTTTATGCTCTGTTTACCCATCCATACATTGGTTCATCAAGTGTTCACCTTTTCAGTATTTGATGAGGTGTACAGTAGACACACTAGTCCTTGCCCTAATATCTCTTGAAGTGTACAGTATGTTGGTCTTTGTTGACACAATGACTGTACATACCAGTTATGGTTGAGCTCACGCTAGCATGCCTGAGTGCTCCGATGTCCTTACCATTGGGTCTTCATTTTGTCTTCATCAGCTGGAATAGAAAAATAGCGCATTGTCATCTGGTGACCTTATGGAGTACTCTTCAGCACAAAGTTGCCATACTCTATGCAAGGCCCCACACTAACTCTTTCCATTGGGGGTCCAGTTGTCCATTTAGGGTTTGGATAATATGTGCATGTATAGGGCTAGTGTTTACATACATGTACTATTCTAGAATTTAGGGATCTCAAAAGACAACAGTTACAATAGAACGTAACTCACTATATCAGAAAGTCCGAGGTAGTCCGAGCCAGCCAATGTATAATTTTGCAATTTTGAGATAGTTACTATTGATTCACAAAAGCTGCGATCAATATCAATATGCCATGTTCATTATGAATACGAATTATATGTATGTCTTTCAAACAACATATTACTAATGGCAACCCCAAAGCTTGTCCGGTGTTTGTCAAAGTAGCAACAATTTATAGATTAAAAGTGCATTTTACCAATGTTAATTGAATCACTAGAGACAGGTGAACATCATATTTTGTTACTACATATGTAGGGGGAAAGTTGCGAATACATACATTACGAAAATGGCTGATTGCAAGTTATGATCAATATCGATTGTCAGTTCTTCATGAGCTAGATTTTCAATCGATATCATTCGTACGATCATTGGATCGTACCATTGATATATTGATTGTAGTTCCAGGAGTTCCAATTTGGGTGCTTGTGTGTACTGGGTGCTTGCTATAGTCAAGCCGTGCTATATAACACCTTTTTTTTAATACAAAAATCCCTTACCCCCCTCTCCTACAGTTGTACACATCTCGGGCCAAATTTGCCAAATGACATGCTTCTTTCTGGTGCATCTCCATCAAAGCCAAAATCTAACCCGAGTCTGCACTGCATTCCATACTATTGTAGCAACAGCTAGTGACTTTTCACCCCTGATGCTGGCAGGCAAAAGAGTGCACTACTCCATTGTTTTATCAAAGGGATAGTCTACCCTGAACTTAAGTTGGATTCAATAAAAGCAGACACATGAAAAAAAAAACATATTAGTGAAGGTTTGATGAAAATCCATCGAAGGAAGTGATGATATTTTAAAATTTGTATTTTGTGACGTGTGACCCCGGGGGGGGGGGGGGGGGGGGGGGGGGGCACTCAAATTATATTTTGATGGGGGTGTGCCTCGGAAACCCTGAAATGGGGGTCTAAGGAACTGACTACAAGGGTAAAATCCGCGTAAAATGTGGGGTCTTAGGAACTAAAAATATACCGCCCGGCATTGTGAAAAACAGGGTCTACAGAACGATCCTCGCTGCACATGCGACGCGTTGTGTTTACGTCAGGGTTTTCTTGCAGCTCGCTCGGCCGGCGGGTCGGGCGGCCGGGTTGATGTTGAAGCGTAGCAAGCTGCACGCAAGCCGCGAACATGGGGAACGGAGGGAGGGGCACAGCGGGGAGGCTAAGGAGTGGAACTTTCGCCATGCGTAGGATATAGAGGATCTAAAGAACGGATATCGAGGTCTCAAAAAGGGGGTCTTCAAAGCGGCACGTCCCCGTACCACCAATGTATGTGAGTGCCCCCCCGGGGCGTGTGACGTCACATGTCAGGTTCTCTCCTCCGTATATGTTGTGTGCTGTGTGATTCCATAAATTTCTCTTTTTCTGTTTTTGATGAAGGAATAATTTTATTTTCATAGAGGTATGTGAGTAAAAACCTTTTTCTAATGATGTGTGAAATGCACAGGTAAAATGATGCATATCCTGTTGAAAAATATTCACATTTTTTGAAAAAAAATGAGTACACCTGTACACAACATATGGGAGAACATCTTACATTTGATGTCAAAATCCAAACTTAAAAACAATTGTAACTTTTTTATTCCTCGATGGATTTTCATCAAACCTTCACTTTTATGTTTTTTTCATGTTTCTGCTTTGATTAAAATCAACTTAATCCCAGACTTTCCCTTTAGAACATTTATTACTCAGGATAATTTCCCAGATCACAAAAGTTTGAGCATACAGAATATCAGCTTGGGACTGCTGCTGAGGGGCAGATTGATTAATTGATCGATTGATTGATTTATCCATCTTACGTATAGTACGTATATGTACATAACAGGTGCATTCATTCAGTGTGTATTTATATTTGCCACAACACTTTAGCAATTTGAAATTGTCTCCTTGAAGCCAATTTGTTCCTATGGGATTCACAACTATATTACAGCTATATACAACTGTATTCACTTTGACGTCAGTATGGTTAATTTGAAATCAAAGGTTTCATTTGATCTTAATGCCAGTCTTTTCTACACCTTTCAATGTAAGTTCATGTAAATCAGTGAGAATTCTACACATGTAAGAGGGACGTACACTGAACATAACATTTTTCCATCTCTGTATTCATACAAAATAATGATGTACTATAAAGCATGGATTTATTATGATTGACTTCTGTAGTTAGTCCACGAAAAACAGTTGATTTAAAGATGTATGCCTATCAATGACATAAGTATGGCTTTGTACTTGTACTTCAGCTTTGTTTTACTTGTTTCAGCTTTTGGTTGGTCCATTCCTCTTTCACTTTCACAAAATTCGTGCACAAAGTCTGAGAGGGAAAAATCCATATTTGTGGGGGCTACTCTAGAAGCTTGATATCATGAAATTAAAATACTCTGACATCTATTGTGCATTTTACTGTCTGCGAAGAATGAGGTTTGCACAGTGGCTCCTTGATTTAATCCCCTCATTCCCATAGGTTATAAAGTGTGCTGTAATTGACATGATTCTATCCTTGTTTGAAATTATAGGATTAAAATATGCTTGTGTTGGTGCATATCATTATACTTGTAGTTTTGTCACAAACGTAGTGTTATACATGTTTATAAAATTTATGTTGCTAGTGTATTACATAGCCAATTATGATCAAGCTTCCTTCTGATTGCGTTATGATGACAAAACAGCATTTCTCACATGATGAGCAAATCGGTAGATAGTCTAGGTTGTAAACTCACTGTACAGTGTGTGGACGTGACACACATTACACAATGAAGACTAAACACTGCTGCATGTATCACAACGCGATCTGGACACATAGAATATCCTGAAAGAGTTCCCCCTCTCTCCTCATGGAAGCTGGAGGAAACATACTAGTGTAAAGTGTCCAGACATACAGCAGTGCATGAGAGAGAAGCACCGGTAGACTCCATAGTCTAGGACCTAGACTAGCTGGAAAAACCAGATGGTTCTCCAGTGTCTGGATCATAAGAGTTGTCAACGCTAATTGATCAGAACGAGCCTCAATGAGGGTAATGATGCGCATACTGGATCAGTGTGAGGGTAGATTGACATGTCAAATAAAGGGACTTGTATTTTCGCTTGCTTGATTTCCACCCAGTGCAGTGTGGGTGCTGGTGAACTTCATGGTTTAGCCTAGGTTGCAGGCTGTTGGAGTCTATTTCTTACTGATGTGCTGCTGCAGCCACAACCAGGTCTAGGCACTTTGAATAGGAGATTGTGGGAGACCATGAAACACCTGTTAAAGAGACAAAATATTTATTTGCGGGGGGCTTCTTTTCAAGCTTGATTACGTTAACAAAAATTTATAATTAAAATAATTAAAGCAAAAATGTTGAAATATGTTTTTGCTTTATACGTAATGACTCAAAGGGTATAATGAAAAACATAAATTTTTAAGGTAGATATATTTTTCATAGGGGCTGTTTTCTTATTTGGAAATTTGGAAGGGCTGTGTTTTTTCTTAGCGAAAGCGAAAATCTTTCAGACTATATACAGGTAGAACTAAGTTCTGGATCAGCTCAAATATTTCAAGTATATAAATAGCTACTGGGAAGACATTTGATGTTTTTTTTTTCGTGTGTTTTTGTTTTGTACAGTGCATTATGGAACATCTTTCCCCCCATATACAGTCTAGAGCATTGCCATGCATGGCACAATACGATGGGTGATGCAAGATCCAAAACATTTAAAACTAAAGTTGAGAACTTGGGCATTGCTGCAGTCTGTACACACACTTTAAAGTTGTATCTTTGAACGTCCTGCTCGAAGTGTTTGAGCTGTACAATTTGAGGGAGTTTCTGTAGTGTGGACATAGGTCTTGACAAAGGCAGAAATCGCCCATAAAGCAGTCAAAAGGACACTGCATAATATTGCTCTGTTTGACTGTTTACACTGTCGAAATAGTTCTGTATAAAATTTGTCAAAAGGGGTTTATTAGAGAGTTGCTAAACATAGATTACCTGTAGTAAACAGCGCATTGACCGCATGGCTATTTGGACTGCCATGTACATGTATGAAATTTGAACCAATGAATGTTTTGAATGAGTCAGCTGAGTAATCTAAGCTGTTATATTCTGTCAGTGACTTGTGAATGTGACTGGATGTCTCCTCTTGACTTCACATTATCACTCCAATGTAATAATAAATCATTCCATTTCCATCACATGTATTTTACAAGGGAAAACCTGCATTTTAAATACAGTCAAACCTGGCTATGCGGCCACCTGGATTCAGCAGCCGCCTGCCTATAGCAGCCACCTTCGACTCCTCCGCAGAGAAATTCAGTGTTAAAGACCCTGGATATAGCGGCCACCTGGCTAACGCGGCCAGCGGCCACCCATTTTGTCTCCCTCGGCCAAAATTTTACTGTGTATAGCGGCCACCAATTCTGAAATCACCCGTCCCTATCGGCGTGGAAAGTTGGCTTTTTGCAATGCGACGTAACTTAAACGGCCGTGAAAAGCTAGAGGCATGAAAAGCCTGCTTTCTAGCTGCATGACGTAATACAGCTCATTAACACATTCTCGAATTGTATGAAACTTGTAAGTAAGCCTGAGTCATATCGATTTTTTCAGAAACCGGTGTTCGATGGCTTTGCGCCGATCGAACATCGATGCATCGATACATGACGTCACCCAGCCACTGCCAAGAGCCAATTTATGAATGAAAATATAGTAAGCATACGCAGTGCAATCCTTCCATTTCCCCACATAGTATTCCACCAAAACAAGCGTGCAATTCTCTATCACCTCGTACCAAAATCGACCTAGAATTTCACTTTCCTTTATTTTATATGAATTATGAAAGGTATTCTCGGAGAATCTATTTTCTCACCAATACTGCACATGTAAGCGAATTTCGATTACTTCTTGTTTTTCCGTCAAAATCTTACAAATTAGCGTCAATATGGCATCGTATACATGTATGTAGGTTGGAATCTGTAGAGTCTATATTGCAACGGGCAGAAAGTCAATCAGCTTCCGGGTTGCGATTTTTTTTTCCGTAACCCTAATGCGTCGAAAAATCGCTTCCGGGTTTCGGACAACGTGACCGGATATCGTTATCACTATTTTGGCGACCACGTGGTTATGACGTGATCTACGCGATGCACCAATCAGTGGTCTCCGAATCGCTGTACAGAGACGCTCTATTAGTCTGAACGTCGGCAGCGTGTATGCAAATGAGCCTTACGCACGATTGCCACTGTATTTCCGGGTTTTCACAACACACGATGCTATCCGTTGTACAAAGTCTATGGACAATTGTTTGTTGTGGCGCGCGCGTTGCGCTGTATATAATAGTGAACGAATCAAATCCAAGTAGTAGTAGCTGCTTGATCATCAAGCGACCTGTTCATTCTCTTGATGCGTTACCTGCAAAACTCACAAAAGAGAGTAGGAACCAAGTAAGCAAATTAAGATTGTGAAAATATGAAGATAAATTGTGTATAACAGGACTATCAAACAAAAGATTTTGTGTTTTCTAGTCAATTTGGTAATTTCATCGATGCATCGAATTCATCAAAACGAAATCGGAGTTCGACTTCTTCGATCGAACACCGGCTTAATAATCGATTCGACTCAGGCCTACTTGTAAGAGACCTTGCCAAACAAAAAGCAGGATCTTAACTTGATTACCCTAATCAATGAAATCCCGATGTCCGGTGTTTTTTTTTTTCAGTGAATCTCTGCATCCCATGCTTTTATTGTTGTGATGAATAATACCCCGGATCCTCGCTCGGCTCCGAGGCCAGCGCAGCCCGGGTTCGCGCGCGCCCTCAGCCCATGCCTAGACCAATCTGGATCCGCGATATGCGCTACTGCAAGCTGGCAGCAGCGCGCGGTTCTTCAGCGTTCGCACACAGCTAGGCTGTAACTTGAAACTCATCGATATGCCTATGGAATAAGTTGCTTACTGCAATCAACTCCCGTTCGGAAATTATCAGGGCAATAATATTTTAAAAGACAGAATAAAGAATATTTCTCGATTAAATAAAATATGTCAAAATAGAAGATATATTTTAATGTGCATTTATAGCCGTATATATTTTTTTTCTTTTATTAATTGAAATTAATATTTATCGTGCTACCTTAGACGAAGTAAGAGTGCACTATGCACGGCATTTGCACTGTCAATCGATCGGAGAGAGAAACAATAGACACGAAGATGGGGAGATTCTTACTAACAACGAAAAAGAGAACACTTGATTATCATTAACGTGGGTATTTTAATTCAAGATCCTGTTTTCGGCAAGTTGTCATTCTTTTGAAATTGTTATGCCGTTTATTCACTATTCAAAGCAATGCCAATGCCCAAGCAAGCGGGCTTTTCATCATACGCAGCCCTTGTTGCTATCTTTCCTAATATCCGGTAGGCTGCCGGTGGAGCTCCATTCACTTCTTTTCAAAATGTGGACATGAATAAGTTGCAGATTCTTGTAATGAACGAATGTTTCCGGGTTTTTTCAGAAGGGTATTTCAATTCAAGATTTTGTTTATTTGACAAAGTTAACAATTCTGTTCAAAGTTTTAAACGATTTACGCCCGCCCGTACTAATGTATGCGTGTGGTTCCTCGCAGTGCTAGGTCGTGCAGTGTTGCATGGTCAAGACATTATGAATATCCCAAACGTAAGAAACTAAACGCACATTAACTTGAGATTTTAAAGAAATCCGATAACATGTGTTTTCTCTGCTAAACCACATTTATTTCATCAGTTAGAATAGAAATTGTCTTTTGTGGCGTAAGATATCTAACATAGCATTTATCACCGAGACTCGTGAGAGTTGAGACAGCCGATGAAAATATGATATTGAATTAAGATATTCATCTGATAATGATGCATTTGATACAGTTTACATAAAATCACTTTCTACGAGTGATCTGCGTGATTATTCATTTTTGTTCGAACACTGAAGAGAAATTTATGGCATGATATTGTGTTTCATTCTTCTTTTTGCAGATCTAGACTAAACAAACATACCCTTGGATGCTCATGACCCTTTACCGTGCCAACTGGTTGGGCCCCTTTCAGGGCACAAAAGAAATAATACACAGATCTCACACAAAATCGCACACACAGAAATAATACACAGATAATGAAAATGTGCCTTCAGGTTTATTCATATTTCTCATTGAATGAAAACATGATAAAATACTATTTATATATCACATAAAAATAAGATGTATGTATATCATACGTAAGCAATAAATTATGTTGCAGCATGAAGGTTACATAGTGCAAAACATATCCATGCTCAAAATCAAAATGGCCGCCGACCTGTCTATAGTGGTCACCTGTCTATAGTGGTCACTTTTGTGGTTTCCCTTGAGCAGCCGCTATAGACAGGTTTGACTGTGTGTTAATTTTTCATGTAATTTATTTATTTAATCACTGCAGGATTCTTCTTCTTCCGCCTCTCCTTTTTCTTGTTCTTCTTGTTCTTTTTGTTGTTGTTGTTGCAGCTGTTCTTGTTCGTGTATTTCTTTGCAATACATGTGTGTCTGAAAGGAAGGAAACTGTCTGTCTTGCTGGTAGTAAGTAACTGCGTACAAACATATTGGAGCTAGTCTTTTCATTTCAGACCCTTCTTTTCTGACACACTTAGTGACTGACATACCAAGAGTTGTGCGTGCAAACCAGGCCTACCGTTTACACATGGACCCTAATGCTCTTTTCCGACACACTACCTTTAGAAAGGTTGGAAAGTTTAGTTGTAAGTTAACACTTCTTGCAGCTCCATGTTATGTCTTCTTCTGGTAGTTACTCTCTATGTTTTGATGGTGTCAAGGCATATTCTACTGCAAGTTTGGACCGAGTTGTGAACTTGTAATACTTCTTTGAAGCATTGTTTAATATGTTTGTCTAAAGGCTTGAGTTGTAGTTGCTGTGATGGAATACTCTCCTACCTCTGTTATGCCCCAGGTTCCATAGATTCCACTGTTCAAAAAGCTCCTTAGCAGACGAGAGCATATTTGTCCGTGTACAACATAGAAATTGCAAATTGCAACTATGTGAGAAAGTCACAGAAAACATGACCTGAAAATCTGACAAGCACACATGGCCAAACTAATAAAATAGTATATAGCCCTGTTTATATGATATTTATGATGTACATCTGTAAAGCAATCTCCTTATGACCATTGATCAACACAGCTCAAGTACACTGAAAAACTATGAGCAGGGCTCCATTCATGATTCATGCATGTAAATGTTTATCTATTAGGAAACATAATGACAATACACAAAGTTAAAATTAAAGGAAACAGGGGATAAAGCCCCCCAAACAAATAGGCGGTGAACATGTTTTACTTGCCAAATCTTTGGTCCCAATTACACCAATTCCCCCTTTATTTCTTATTTTTATTTACAACTATTTTAACAATTCCTGTCATCAACCTGAGTCCTAGTATATATTCCAAAGATATGTATCACAATCAATACAAGTTGGAGGTAGAAAATACAAGTTGCAGCATGAATTTCCGTACCTGAAAGATCCTGCTGTCAAGAAGCCAGATTTATGATTGATAAGAATACTTGTCAAGTGGAACTCTAGTGATTAACATGCAGTTTATATTGGATACAAATGTACACTGCCTTTGAATGAAAAGCTTAATTATGCATCATAACAATTCTTTCAAATGAAATTATAATTCACAATTCATTTAAAGCTTATCAGTGATAAAACTTACCCACCTGCGGTTGTGACACAATATTTTACAGTCTTTCTATCCAATTTTCACTCGCAGTAACAAAGACTAATGTGAAGTGACTCTGAAAGGCTGTTCCGCTTTAAGCTATCTTTGTTTTTTAAATTGTTTATAGTTCCTAGCGTGAAAGCCTTTTAAAGTTTCAGTGTGTCATAGTTTATTGATTTAAACAGGTATTATATCGATGCAATATATACGTATGCAGAGGGGAAACTAGTTGTACCAAATTACCCTGAAGTGTGCTGGCCCTTCAACACAAAACCTAATTTCCTTTTTTGTTTTTACATACAATACCTGTTATTGAGACCCCTTATGACTTATTTATTTAGTTTGCTGCAGTCTAAATATGAAATAATTGAAACATATGAAATTCATACCTAACCAATCTTCAGTGTAGAAATTATATTTTATCCTATACAATATTGTTTTTAAGTGTGAATATTAGCTACTGTAATGAAATCATATACATGTATCAAGTTCTTACCGAACCACTGTACACAACGGAAGCTGTTATTTGATGTAAAACTCATCCTACAATCGGTTAAAAAATGTGTCCTTTTGAAACCTTTTCATTTATTTATTTAGGTCTTGTTCCAACAAACTAGTAAGCAGTACAGATACCCTGTGGCATCATGTTTCTGGGTTGTCAGCTCGAATCCTGTTTGAAATAATTGACCGAATTTCATTTATCTTGACCTATGTAAACCTGTACGATATACAATACATGAAACAAAACTGTCTTCGGAGCCTCACATATGATCCTTATATTCATCTACACTGCAAAAATTCCTTGAAATAAATTAAAGGTACACACATAAAAATCACATTCATGTAATGTACTTTACATAGTAGAAGCCCCTTTAACCTTTAATGGATCAAAATATTCCTCATTTCAACACATTTTCCATCAAATTGTATATTCAGTGAAACTCTGTCTTCAAAAACCACTGTCTATAAAGATTTTCTGTCTATAAAGAATACTCAACTTGAATCTAACCTATAATATTTACAGTATAATATTTAAATGCACCTGTTCATGAACAGGGCTTTGAGACATTCTTTGTGATAAGCACTATATATATGCTGTTTATTATTATCATTATTATTATTATGAAGACCACCTGTCAGTCAAGTCTTTTTTCTGCAATCTTCTGGTGCTCTCATTCATGGACAGGTTTGACTTTCTCTAATGAGGAATTTCTGCACCAATTTTCTTCAAAATTACTGCATGGTGTTGCAAGCCCTTTAGACTGAAGCCTAATTTACAATTGTTTGAAGTACCTGTCACAGGAATGATTTGTTATGGTTCTGCTATTATTGTGTCATATGTGTGCTATTTTTGTGGTTTCCTTTGGTTTATGAGGGCCTTCTGAATCAGCCAAAAGTTGGCAATGTGCTCTCTTTAAACTAGCACAATCAGAAGTTGTTTAATCCTCTCATTATTACTAATAGCATGGAGATACAGTAAGTCAATGTAGCATTCAGGGCTTTGTACTGAGAGGGTTAACAAGTTGGGAAAACACTTGTAGCATAGTAATTCTGATTGGGGATGTTGAACCAGACCTGAAGTTGTGCACTATATTTGCTGTAAATGAAGATTTCCAGAAGATTTGGTCAGAAAAATCATGTTAATAATCTTTGCCTTTCATGCAAAATAGCTCATATATTGAATGTCATGAGGTATTGTGTGTATCTTGTCAAAATCTAGTTATAATCTCACAAATAATTAAGTTATTTTTCAAATCTATAACTTTTCATTTAATAAATGGGATCAGGTCGATCCATGCTTGCTCGTGTAGAAGAGGTTTGAGTTTTACAAGGTTCGAAATGATCAGTTTTGTGTGTTATGAATGTTCTTATACAACTGTATATCAGAATACAGTATGTTGCGCGGCAAAAGTAGAAGTAAACGTCCCCAAAGCAATTGATCAGATCGATATCGTGAAGTAATATCGCTTGATATTGGCTATATGCGATCTCGGGAGAATGCCAGAGGCTGTAACCCATAGAGCCCCTAATATTTTTGCTTTTTAGCAAAGAGGTGGATTTTTTAAGCTTCATAGGGAGGCTACATGTAACATGTGAATAGGTGTGCTATGTATGGTATCTCTTTCAGGCTAGTGCACCAAGACACAGTGTGATCATTGCAGGTTTAACTGTCCTTGAAGAAGTCTAATCTGGCTATTCAACTTTTTTGTGATAAATTCCCAGTTATTCATCAGCTAGTCCTAATCACAGGGAAATCCTTCATGGACCAGTTGAGGCATCTTGCACCTTGTCATGTTACTTGAATACACCGACGAACATATATGGGGAAGGGAGGTGCCATTAGCCCTCAGAATGTACAACATAGCCCCTATGAAAAAAGCAACTTGTTTCAAAGGGTATCTACCTACATTTGTACATACTGTATAATGTAGGATTGTTGAGCGTTTTCATCTTATGACTACAGGCATAGAAAGTAACAAATCTTATTAACTCATGTCGTGTGCATGAGGCATGAGGTACTATGAGGCTATACATGTACCAAGGCTAATGACTAACGGGACATAAATTTCAAACAGACAACCAGTTACAAACTCGCATATATATTATATTTATTTAGCATCAATTAACCCAAAAATGTTGAATGTTTCCTACAGACTTTGTACCAAGCAAGCCTTCATTGTTATGTGATCTTGTTAGAAAAGCACTGGTTGGTGAAATGTGGATGATGTGTTTTTATATATGTTATAACCATGGTATTCACAAACTTATTTCTGTATGTATTTTGTACACATTGTACATGCGCAAGTGTGGAGCAAGTAAACTTTGTTTACTGTTGCTACTCAAAATGAACAGAATGTGGTTTGTTTAAGTTTCTTCTCTGAAATCATATCTGTATTTGATCAAATCAAGTTTGTCAAATGTGGATGTCATGTTTTTATGTTCAAGTTGTATTCACTCTCTTATTTCTGCATATATATATATATATATATATATATATATATATATATGTGTGTGTGTGTGTGTGTGTGTGTGTGTGTGTGTGTGTGTACATGTACAAGTTTAAGCAAGAAAGCTTTGTGTATCGTGCAACTCAAAACAAGCATGATGTGGTTTGTTTGAGTTTCTTCTCTGAGATCATATTTGATCAAATTAGGTTTGTCAATTGTGGACGTCATGTATGATAGAACCATTTTCAAGTGGTATTCACACCCTTTACATACGTACATGTTTGGAACACATTTGGAACAAGAAAGCTTTGTGTACCATGCCACTCAAAATAAACATGATATGGTTTGTTTGAGTTTCTTATCTTAGATCATATTTGCCAACAGTGATCTAATCTTCATTTTATTACATTTGAATTCTCTCATTGACATGCATGTTTAATCAACTTGTGACATTAGCAAAACAAGCAGCTCAATAATGGTACATGCTTAGTCTTTCCTTTAAAGTCTTGTCTTCATTTTTATGGTTGTAACAGATTTGTTTAATATGAAATTCATTGTGTATGATGTACTTATTGTGTTTTTTTTTCTTAGATGATGTTTGTTTTCATTTTGAAATTGGCAACACTTACAGCTCTGATGTACATGTACAGGAGCAGGGAAAATCTTATAAATTTGTTTGTGGGGGTCTTCTTTTCGACCTTGATGACATGAATCAAACATTCTAAACTTTGCATTATACATGTATACCATATAAAAGAAAAAAATGTTCGCAGCAGTGAAAAAAAAAGAATTCGAAATTTTCGGGGGCTACTTTTTGAGCACATTGGCCAATTTGGCTACAATTTTACATTGTGTCTATGGGAATTTGGGGGCTCTTTTAACATTTTCCAGGGCTCTTTTAAGCATTTTGGGGGCAAAATCGCCTCTAGCCCAGGTGTATTTTTTCTCTGGTTCGCAGGGGATCTCGTTGCATTAATGGGGGTTCTTTGTTTCATTGTGGGGGTTAAAATGCCCTGAGACAGGGCCCCATGAGATATGCTTGATTGCACTGGAGAACATTGCAAAGAGGGGAATGAGAAATGCTTTATATCATGTTTCAGCTCATAGAACATCTTGATCTCAGTGTTTTTTTTATACAGCTCCCTCATTAGAACCTGTGGTGGTGCCAAAGACATTAAAGTCCAATACTAATCAGTATTTTTATTCTGAAATTGGCAACACCAACAATACAGCACTGATGCAATGAAGAATATGCTTGAAGGGATGAGAAAGTTTTTATTTTAATGTTATATCTCATAATTGCAAATGCTTGTCTTGATGTTTATTCTACATCTGTATACCCCCTCCCCTTCATAGAACCTGCGGCGGTGTCAATGGACAGTGACTCTGAGGACCATTATGGGGAGGATGACACTGACCACGCAGAAGTAAGGGGCACTATGGAGGAGGACGGCCCCCTGCAGGGGGTCACCCCCTCCCCTGGTGGGGGCCACGGGGGAAGTACCCCCAGCAGCAGCAGCAGCAAGAAGAAGAAAAAGCACCCAGGTCTCTGGAAGCGCTTCAAGCACAAGACCAAACCCATCCGCAAGATCAGCTCCCAAGTCATGGACAGGGTCCACCACAAGTCTCACCACCTCCATTCCGATGACGATGACGACGATGAGGACCACCAAGTGCGTCGCGCCAGATCCTTCATTTCATCGTCGGACCCCTCTCTACTCAAGAAAAATCACAACTCAAACTCGCTTCCCCGCTCGCACCGGTTCAGCAACACGGCGATCGATCGCAGTAAACTTTTTGTAGAGACTGACGGGAGAGGGCAGTATTCTAGTGACTCCGATAACGGGCATAAAGAGAGCAGGAACGGGAGGACGAGAACGAAGACGGAGAGTAGTATTGTGAGACGGTCGAGTTCGTCTTCCTCTTCTAAAAAGCGATTGTCTTTTGAAGTGAATCAGGAGTACAGACTCTCCAGAAGCATACATTCAACAGACGTAGAATTTGAAGTGCCTGTCTTAAAAGTATCGGTGAGTAATATCCTGATTCTTCTTATTCACCAAAGTCATACGAAAAGTCATACGAATTGCTGTGGGATTGTGTGTGTTTGATATTTTTTATGAGCAGATGCCAGACACTGTACCTACTAATCATTCTTGGATTGGAGGAATGATTCTGTTTTCCTTGGTCTTCTAATCTCACTGATGATCATGGATTCCTGTTTTTTCCCACATGAAATGCAATGCAAAATTATACAAAATAAGTGAGCATTCTGAATTTTACTTTAGAATATCTTTTTTTTGCATGGGAAGGCTGGGAGATGTAAGATTAATTGATTAATTAATTTACATCTGGGGCCGATGTTTTGTGCAACTGCACACAAGATGTAGTGTGAACTCTTGCATCTAGGCCAATTTAATCTGCCCAATCGCTTGAATTACAGGCACACACCACACCATCTAGTCTGTATTATTTTATACTTTTTTTGTAGGAAGTTCTCATAGTTCTGTAAACTAATTTCATGAGAGTTCTCTCCCCTATTTGGTACTTAAAAGTTCAGAAGCCTGCACGATTCTCTTATTATTCATGTAGAAGCTCACATCAATCACAAAACTGCAATTTCTTTTCATACTTTTTTTCATGAAATTATGCAATGATATCATTCCAACAGTGCAATCAATCAGTAGGTATATACCGTTCATATTTTACTTGAGAAAACCCACTTCCATTACCGTTTGAATGATCAAAATCTGTTAGATATATATTTTTTAAATTTCTTTTCCTCCCACAGTAGGGCGTTTTATTCAACAAAGCTTCAGTTTACATTTGCTTTTGTAGTCAATGTACAAAAATTATCCGCTAATAAGTGTTTAACAGTAATACAGCAATAACTGATAATATACAATCTTGTCATGAAGTAAATAATTTACAGTACAAAATACATACACAAATCATAATAACAATTCATGTAAAATATTTGTAGAGATTCATGAAAACTTGCTAGGAATGGGGGGGGGGGGAGAAACTTACACTTTGCTGAGTGTATACGGATGCTGTGTACTTTTGTTACATGACAAACTTGTCCTATCAATTAATAATACATCCATAGCCCAATGTTGGCCACTTAACGGCATGGAAATGGGAGTCGAGTGGGGGATATTTGCATTCTCAAGTGTGATAGAGTTTCATGTTAGCATCTCCCCCCACTCATCAATTCCATCAGCCTTGAAAGAGGACTCTTCATGCGCATCGTCAGGTGTCCCTGGGGCAAACGTCCTCGTCCGAAAGTTGTCGCCAGAGGGGTAGACAGTATCTTGTACTTCTTCCATTTTTTTTTGTGGAAGGGGTGCCGTTGGGAGTCCTCTTCTTTACATGATGGTGTAAAAGACTGTATCTTTCTTGTCTGCTGAATGCATGGAGCCCCATTATTTCATGTCTAATATTTACTGATTCAAACGTGAGGTTTTTCTCTTGTAAACTGTTTCTTTTGGCAATGTCTTCAGAAAGAATGTGAATGTCTTTTCTCCTAAAGCTATTCAAGGAAAGTTTCAGGTTGCTACTTTTCTCACAAATCAAGTTCTTCTGGTTAATTCATGCAGGATGCTTATTCAGTCAGATTTTAACAATTTCTAGCCTGAGGCGTTGAAGACAGGTAGAACATCCCTGACGCATTTAACACCTCTGAAAAGAAAAGCACATTTGGTGCTTTTAGATGTGATATTTAGGTGTTTACAATCTACATGAAAGTGAAAGAATATGTTTGCCTAAATTGCACATGGAAAACTTATCTTAGCAATGAGAGAAAACAATGAACATGCCATTCGAAGACAATGTTGCACAAAACATGTATATTTATGTGCATGCAAAACTAATGCATAGCTTTGCGGTACGTACATTGTATACATGTGATTCATGCATAATTAACTTAAAATACAAATATGGGGGGATGAGCCACGGTTGTTAGGCTGACTTTAAGTGTATTCTATAGGTGTGAATATTTTTCTGACAATTTTCAATATAATGTATTAATATAATTGATTTGGGTTTAGCAGAGCAAATATCAAACTTAAGACTGCCACTTGGCTAATTTGTTAAGTGAAAATCTAAAATATAAAAATTGCTTCTTTCATTTAACCCTTTGTGTGACATTGAGACATTCTTGCCAAAATGCCACACGCAAATCACAAAGAACGGCACTTTGCCTGACAGAGAAAGAGTTAAATAACAATGAGGACAAAATTATATTGCTTTCACTTATACAAATATGATCTACAAACACTTTTATGCTTTAATAGTTATCATAATAGTAGTCAATGGAGAAGAGTAGTTAAAGTTTGTATACTGCCCTCTTGTGGTAATATTATGTAGATGTATTTTGTACTTCATGAAATATGGAGTGTACATGTACTGTAACCTCATCCAGGCTGTGTTGTATAAAGCTTTACACTTGTTGTAACTGACACGTACTTGTATGATCAATTGTAACTTTATGCACCAGGGAAATAGCCAATCACCTCTAAGTGTGGTACCTGATACCATGGGTATTCCTGAATGAAGTTGTGATAGTTGTTGTATAGCAGTATTTGCAGCGCTGCTGTGCCCATGTACAA